>NW_025561970.1:0-40419 GCF_020424385.1 Procambarus clarkii | reverse complement strand
TCAGGTTCAATGACGAAAGGAGGATTGACAATAAAAGGTTCCCCTCGCTCGCGAGGTTGGGTACTACAGTTCTACGGGTTCAGGAGTATGGCTTCTCAAGCACCCGGGCGTCAAAATAGAAGTCCAAAAGAAGAACCAAAACAAGCAAAAGGTTGGCAAGAAACGACAGATAGAAAAAGAGGGGGAGAGGGTCGGGGGGGGGGGGGTAGAAAACGAAACATAAGGAAAAGGCATCCAGCAAAATTTGTGAGGACAGCAGCAGGAGCAAAGGCTACAAAGGGACAGGGGGCCGCCCTAAGGAGCATCACCCTCCGGCAGCCGCCCACCAAGCCCCTCCCCGGCAAGAACGAGCTGGAGAGGGAGGGGGAACTTAAGGAAACAAACACCCTTTGGAGTAACCCAATTTATTAATAAAAATATCAGGCAGACCAATATTATTATGCAATCCTCATAGATAAATTATGACATGCTGATTGAGGTAATGGTTTACCAAGAAAACATTTAACGTACCACACATTTGATGTCTTGGCACTAATTGTCCACTCCCCCTAGACGGCATAGTGACAGCCGAGCTACTTGCAGGTCAGAGCTCGATGCCCCCAGTGATCCAAGTGGTTAGGCATCGCTTTCTCCCACTGTCCTATCCCCAGAGCATTGTCTTCCTATCCCTTTCACGTTCAACGAAGTCATACAAGAATTTAAGAAGGCTGAAATTTGTCAAAAATTTGCAGGCTACAGCCTGCAAATGCACTACATATTTATATGTATATATTTTCATTAATTGATTTTCCTCTATTATGACTGATAAATATATTTCTCTCTAACACGCGCGCACACAGTGGTGCCCAGAGCCATCTAGAGCCAGGTCTTGCTGGCTCTGGGCTCTATACTAACACCAAATACGCTGCTACAAGCATCTATGGTCTCTTGAAAAGTTAGGGAATAATGTTGGGCTAAAAGAAGCCTTGACAAACAGGTAAACTTAGCAGAAATGAAGTTGGAAAGTTATTTAATAACGAGAAGGCGCTAAGCCAGAAATACTTAGTAACACTTGAAGGGATACGAGAAGAAGTAACATGGATACGAGGACAAGGCACTGGGACACGAGGACAAGGCGCTGGGATACGAGGACGAGGCGCTGGGATACGAGGACGAGGCGCTGGGATACGAGGACGAGGCGCTGGGATACGAGGACGAGGCGCTGGGATACGAGGACGAGGCGCTGGGATACGAGAACACAGAGAGAAGGAATGATGCCGAATCACTTACACTGTTTGGGATCGAACGTCGACCTGCAAGAAGCTGTACTGACCAGTCCAAGTGGTTGGGAAGCAGGAAGGAGAGAACATTGTCCCCCTCACAGTATGGCGGATCGCAGCCAGTTCCTGTTCCCGACAGTACCCCAACACAAGCTCTTTTCTTAACACTTCCGGAAGGACATATGATTGGCCTAAATTCAGAAAATATCATACAAGGGGGTCAGTCCTCTTAAAATACATAATTTTCCAAAAATTACACAAGTCTTATTTAGGGACTTTTCTAACTGAACGAAGATAATAATTGATGATCAAACCACACAATAGAAAGTGAATGGACGACGTCGTTTCGGTCCGTCCTAGACCATTCTCAAGTCGATTTTTAAGAATGGTCCAGGACGGACCGAAACGTCGTCGTCCCTTCACTTTATAGTGTGTGATTTGGTCAACTTATTTCAGCCACGTTATTGTGACTCCTCGTCTGCATAATAATTGATAGTATTATTCGGCCAATCAGGGTAAACGGCCCTCTCCATCATGCCTTCGTCGTTATCATCTTAGTCACGGCGAAGACTGCGTCACCAACATCTCAATAATTATTATATCTTCGTTTGCATTGCGTCCCAGCCAATTAGAGACGCCCAGACAGACGAGGCTTGTTCCCTCCCCCCTCCTTCCCTCCCAGACCTGTCGGCGCTCGTTACTCGGTCGGCTGATAGTTAGAAATAGCTTTGAAACTGGTTATGACGTCACCAGGACGAGGTATAAATATCCCTTGCCCGGCCCTGTGAACGCTGTCTCTACAGGTGCTCTACAGGTGTTGAAACACAGCTGTTCGCTCGACCACGACTTGCGCATCTCATGCAGTGTGTGTGTGGTGTTTGGTAACTAGAATTCAATTAAGCCTTAGTTTTATTTTAAATAATATGTTCAGTCAGTAATACTAAATTAAACTTTCATGTTTAATTTTTATTGTTATTTTCATAAGCGTGTTACACTGCAGTCATTAATTTGTAGTTGCTTTTTTTGGAATTAAACTATTTATAATTTTTCTCGAGTTTACTTTAATGTTTGCCCATATTTTCACGAAGGTCAAAATGCGTTTTTTTTTTCATTAATGTTTTAGCATGAAGCTTACCACCTGCTGGATATTGCCGCAGTACCTTCTCTCGCAATAAATATAATATATATAACTGAAAACTCCCCACCCCAAGAAGGATTCGAACCCAGACAGCCAGAAGCACATGTACCATGGCGTACCCAGCTCTTTAACCACTCGACCAACCGTGACTGTACAAAGGATGTTGGTAGCCGAGGCTATTTCCCCTCGGGATGCTGGGGATGTGTCTGGGTTCGAATCCTTCTGGGGTGTTGAGTTTTCAGTTGCATATTTGCAACCATTTTTGGGGACCATTCAAGCTTGTTCGCATATTTTATATTATCTATTTATATAATATATTTATATATATATATATATATATATATATATATATATATATATATATATATATATATATATTAGTTACCATCCTCTTTTGTCCGGTCGTGATGGTCGAGTGGTTGAGAGATCCTGTACATCAGTTGCAGTGCATCAGTTCCCCAATAATCTTTGGCAGGTGGAGTTCGGATTTCTTAGCGTTCACAGTTTCGATCAATCTGTTTACCTTTGTTTTCAATTCGGCTGTAAAAAGGTTGATCGAAACTGTGAACGCTAAGAAATCCGGACTCCACCTGCCAAAGATTATTGGGGAATACAAACCTGGGTATGCGTATGGAAATGTCAAGACACACAAGCCTGGAAACACACTTTGGCCAATCATCAGCCAGATACCCACACCCACGTACAGACTGGCGAAGCAACTCTATGGCTTGCTGACTCCTTATGTACCTTGTGCTTTCAGCCTGAAGTCTCCAAAGGAATTTGTTGAATTACTGCGGGGAACACGGGCCACAGGGATAAGAGCCTCATTGGACATAGAATCACTGCTTACCAATGTACCTGTGGATGAAATAATAGGGATGATAGCGGACAGTGTGTATCGTGATCCGGCCTGTACTACTCTTAACATACCAGAAAACATTCTAGAGTAACTATTCCAAGCTTGTACTAAAGAGGCACCCTTCTTGATCCCGGATGGGCACATGTATAATCAAGTAGATGGGGTCGCCATGGTTTCTCCCCTAGGTGTCCTGTTTGCGAACTTCTACATGGGTACCATCGAACAGAAGGTCTTAGTTGACATGAACTTGAAACCTGCCATATACAGCATGTATGTTGACGACATTTTCATACAGGTACCTGATGTCAGACGTCTGCAGGAGCTGAAGGAGGCATTCGAGCGGAATTCTGTATCGAGTTTCATTTACGAGATTGAGAAGGACAAGAAGCTGCCCTTTCTAGAAGTAACAGTCATGGAAAGGAGCGGAGGTTTCCACACTGCAATCTACACTAAGGAAACATAGGAATGTGCCCCATTGCCAGCAGTGAGTGCCCAGACAAGTACAAGAGGAGTCTTGTCAACGCTTACATCGACCGTGCTCTCAGCCACAGCTCAGGATGGAAGGAAGTCGATGAAGAACTCTGTAGGGTAAGGCAGGTCCTAGTCAACAACGGCTTCTCCAATGGTTTCGTTGAAGATATAAAAAGGAAAGTGAAATGCCATGCAACCTCTGAAGAGTCAACTAACACAACACCTGTAACCACTATAAGACTATTTTACAAGAACTTCTTTTCCACAGCTCATAAAACAGAGGAAAGGGTCCTGAAAGATATTGCTGATAGGAACGTTATCCCTACAGACAAAAATCATTAGATAATATTGACGATTTACTATGAAACCAAAAAAACGGCCTACCTACTCATGATAAACTCTCCAGACACAAAGCAGAACGCCTTAAAGGAGACCAACGTCGTCAATGTCTTCAAATGCCCACTTGGGGACTGTAAGCCCCAAAGAACTCAGTATATAGGCAAGACAACAACATCTCTTTCCAGGCGATTAACAATGCATAAACAGCAGGGCTCCATTAAGAAACACAATCTCTTCCCACAACCAGACCTGAGAAGTCTGAGAAGTCTTCTCACCAGAGAAGTTTTAACAAACAACACAGAAATCACCAATAGATACAGCGATAGCAGGAGGCTTGACATCTGCGAGGCGCTACACATCAAAAAGTCAACACCTCCAATCAACAGCCAATTAATGCACAACTATATTCTACCCACTTCAAGACTCCGTACCAATATAGAAGCATCAAGAGGAAGTATGGGCCAATAGGCCCTTTGCAGTTACTTCCATTCTTCCCTCTCATTTATCCAATTTATACCCATTGCACCGTGTTCTGTCTTGTGTTGGTCAAAAGTCTGTTCACCTCATCCGAAACTGTTGCAACATATATACTCGCATTTGGGGGAGGTGATAAGACAAGCTGCTCTCTCTCTCTCTCTCTCTCTCTTTGAGAGAGAGAGAGAGAGACGTCAGAATGTCGACTTATAAGGTATCCCAAAAATCCGCACTCTTTATAACAACCGGATGCTGCGCCTTTCCTATGAAAAGAAGCGTCTCCTTTCCTTGCTCTCATCCCACACACAAAGGACAAGATTTTATTGCAAAATAGCGGAGGGGTTGGGGGGGGGGAGTATCGAGGGGGGCTGAAGAAGGGGTGGGAGGAAAAGGGGAAATTGAATGATGACTAGAGAATGGGGGGGAGGGTTTAAATTGGGGAGGCAGAAGAGTGGAGGAGAAAGAAGTTGGAGGGGGGGGGGGGGGTAATAATGGGGTTGGGGGGGGGGGGGGAAGTAGAACAGGATTATGGAGCATGGATTGGAGACAAGATTGGATGGAACCGACAGTCCCCTATTGTGTGATACCATAGGGACAGACTAAATACAGTGCCCTACAGCGCAGCACTGAACGACGTTGGTTTAAAACTGAGGTCATTAGTTCCATTCCCATACGGCCCGCGCGCGTAATTACCTATGTGTATTTACAGGATGAGAGCTACGCTCGTGGTGTCCCGTCTTCCCAGCACTCTTTATCGTATAACGCTTTGAAACTACTGACGGTTTCGGCCTCCACCATCTTCTCACTTAACTTGTTCCAACCGTCTACCACTCTGTTTGCGAAAGTTAATGTTCTTATATATCCTCGACAGTTATGTTTAAAAAGTGATTAGGGATCAAAATGTCGATTTTATTTTGTTACACAAGTGGGTTCAGGAACAGACAACAGCTGTCTCCTGTTAGGAGGCTGAGATCTTTCCCTTTCCTTAGCTCATGGTAACCCTTATACTCACTGGTTTCCCTGACATACTACCCACCAGTCTAACAACCAAGTACCCAATCACTGCTGGGTGGAGAGAGGTGTACAGTTAAGAAATGGCGCCTTGTTAATCCTCCCTGGCCAGGTAACGAACCCATCGCTCGGGAAGTGCGCGGCCAGAGTTTTGCCACTGCGCCACGGGGCCTGAGATGTAAGGTGTGTGTGTGTGTGTGTGTGTGTGTGTGTGTGTGTGTGTGTGTGTGTGTGTGTGTGTGTGTGTGTGTGTGTGTGTGTGTGTGTGGGTGGGTGCGTGTGGAAGAGATAATATTGATTCAAACGAGCATACACTTCTAGACTCTTTCATTGTAAGGTTCAGAGGTCACTGTGACAGCTCATTGTAACGTAGATATCACAGTATAAGAGAGCTCATTGTAAAAGTTCATTATAAGAGCTGATACGAGCGCTCACTGTAACGCAGAGAGCTCATTATAATCTGCTGATGTGGGCTGAACGGCCAACCAGGCTATGAATGACGTCATTAAAACAGGCATAACAGTGGTGCCCCTGGCCACACCTGGGCCCAATGACGGCACACACCTGCACTGCTTCCTAATGCCACGTGTGGGAGTGTGTGGCGGGTCAGGTGTGGAGTGTGGGGGTGTGTGGCGGGTCAGGTGTGGAGTGTGGGGGTGTGTGGCGGGTCAGGTGTGGAGTGGGGGTAGCGTTTGCGAGTCCATACATCATGTAGGTTACAGGAACCTATGTGAAGAACACTTTGATGGGTTGTTCATAGCCCGTATATTATTCCATGCTTCTGGATAATTGTATTTACTCATCGAGATCTGTATAATTATGTTAAGTGATGGTTATAGCAAGCAGATGTTTCTCTTTCAAGAGTACTAGCTTAACATGTCAGGTATATATAACTGAAAACTCTCACCCCAGAAGTGACTAACCCATACTGCCTGGAGCACTCTGCTGGCGTACAGGATCCCTAAACCGCTCGACCAACACGACCGGACAAAAGAGGATGGCAGCCAAGGCTATTTCCATCCCCACGCCGGCACTCCGTTGGTATTCTTGGGCATGGTATTTTATCAAATCACCTCATTCTTTGGGCCACACGTGAGGAACACGTGTGCCCCACGTGTGTTGGTCGAGCGGTTAAGGGATCCTTTTACGCCAGCAGAGTGCTCCTGGCAGTGTAACGGAGGGTGGGGTAATGGCTCTATCTTGTCCATTATTCCACCCCCAAGTTATCTAACGAGGCCGGGGGAAACAGCTCTCTCTAGTCCGTTATCCCGTCCTCAGTTAGCTAACTATTCTAGAGCACTCCCAGAGTTCCTACGGCAATCTCTCTCGTTCAACACCTTGTAACCTTGGTATTCGACTACCTAGGTTCTAAGACTACAAGACGCAGTAACTTTATCAGCTACCCGAAACCCTAGAGAGAACTCTAGAATACATTTCACTGCCACAAACGTATAAGAGAAAACGAAAGGAAAGAAATGAATAGTGAAGTAATTAGTGAGGGTTTGGGGTGAGAGGTAGAGAGGTGGGAGGAGCGAGGAGGGTCATTAGTTGAAAGTGAGAGTTTAGAGAGGGGTGGAGGGAGAGAAGTAGATAGGTAGAAGTGGAAGAGTAGATAGTAGAAGTAGAAGAGTAGGTAGTAGTAGAAGAAATGCTGCCACTATCCATTCTAGACCATTACATACAAGACAAGGAATGGAACTTGTCTGTATCAAAAGATATTATTACCATGTATCAACTCCAAACATGTACTCATTAATATCATGAATCCAGTAACCACCGAGGCTTTCTCACCTCAACTCAAAAACTCCAAGGAACAAAGTCGAAGACAATTTAAATAATAAATTCAATTATATTTCACATGATAAGTATCATACTTTAAGCAATTCAATTAAAATGTTAAAGATTAATATTCAAAGTGAGCCATCATCCATGAATTTGAGAACCCTACAACTGACTGCCCCTGATAATCACACAACATATGTAAACACGACCAAGTCACCTTAATGTTCAACTCACCAAGTGTCTGCCTATAGCTGGATAGAGGTGGGGAGTCTGCAGCTGTCAGGCAGCATCACACCCGTCCGACTGACAGCCTGTCTCGGCTGTTGTCCTCCTCTGCTCTGCTGCCTGGTCTATCTTGTTAATGCTCTGTCTCTCTCTCCCTATGCTCTGCTCTCCGAGTATATATTGGGGAACCTAGTAACTAACTCCGTCCACAAGTAGATAGCCTCAGGCACTCTACCAAGCCACTCCTTAAACGTCGGCATGTTTGAAGGCTACCAGGCTCCAATTATAAGATTAGCAGAAGCAAGGTGAAATTCGCATAATCTGACCTCAGGTCACTTGAGGTCATTAACGCTTAGAGGTGTGAGACTCAGGCCGACAACCTGGCGCCTTCTCAAATCCTTGTCTCTGACTCATATACTATATATATTTTAAATAAACTAATCCAAACACTTTTACAGTGTTACAGAAGTATGGGTTCGAGTCACTTCTGGGGTGTGAGTTTTCAGTTGCATATAGTCCTGGGGACCATTCAGGCTTGTTCACAAATTATATTAATATATATATTATATATATATATATATGTGTGTGTGTGTGTGTGTGTGTGTGTGTGTGTGTGTGTGTGTGTGTGTGTGTGTGTGTGTGTGTGTGTCTGGTGTGTGTGTGTGTGTGTCTGGTGTGTGTGTGTGTGTGTGTGTGGTGTGTGGTGTGTGTGTGTGTGTGTGTGTGGTGTGTGTGTGGTGTGTGTGTGTGGTGTGTGTGTGGTGTGTGTGTGGTGTGTGTGTGGTGTGTGTGTGGTGTGTGTGTGGTGTGTGTGGTGTGTGTGGTGTGTGTGTGTGTGTGGTGTGTGTGGTGTGTGTGGTGTGTGTGGTGTGTGTGGTGTGTGTGTGGTGTGTGGTGTGGTGTGTGCGTGTGTGTGGTGTGTGCGTGCGTGCGTGCGTGTGCGTGTGCGTGTGTGTGTGTGTGTGGGGTGTGTGTGTGTGTGGGGTGTGTACTCACCTAGTTGTACTCACCTAGTTGTGCTTGCGGGGGTTGAGCTCTGGCTCTTTGGTCCCGCCTCTCAACCGTCAATCAACAGGTGTATAGGTTCCTGAGCCTATTGGGCTCTATCATATCTACACTTGAAACTGTGAATGGTGTCAGCCTCCACCACATCGCTTCCTAATGCATTCCATTTGTCAACCACTCTGACACTAAAAAAAGTTCTTTCTAATATCTCTGTGGCTCATTTGGGTACTCAGATTCCAGTGTCCCCTAGTGCGTGTGCCCCTTTTGTTAAACAGCCTGTCTTTATCAACCCTGTCAATTCCCTTGAGAATCTTGAATGTTGTGATCATGCCCCCCCCCCCTAACTCTTCTGTCTCCAACGAAGTGAGGTTTAATTCCCGTAGTCTCTCCTCGTAACTCATACCTCTCAGCTCGGGTACTAGTCTGGTGGCAAACCTTTGAACCTTTTCCAGTTTAGTCTTATGCTTGACTAGATATGGATTCCATGCTGGAGCCGCATACTCCAGGATTGGTCTGACATATGTGGTATATAATGTTCTGAAAGATTCCTTACACAAGTTTCTAAAGGCCGTTCTTATGTTAGCCAACCTGGCATATGCTGATGTTATCCTCTTCATATGAGCTTCAGGGGACAGGTCTAACGTGATATCAACCCCCAGGTCTTTCTCTCTCTGATTCTTGAAGTATTTCATCTCCCAAATGGTACCTTGTATCTGGTCTCCTGCTTCCTACCCCTATCTTCATTACATTACATTTGCTTGTTTTAAACTCTAACAGCCACTTGTTCGACCATTCCTGCAGTTTGTCCAGGTCTTCTTGAAGCCTCAAGCTGTCCTCCTGTCTTAATCCTTCTCATAATTTTGGCGTCGTCAGCAAACATTGAGAGGAATGAGTCTATACCCTCTGGGAGATCATTTAGGTATATCAGAAACAGGATTGGTCCAAGTACAGAGCCCTGTGAGACTCCACTGGTGACTTCATGCCAGTCTGAGGTCTCACCCCTCACTGTAACTCTCTGCTTCCTATTGCTTAGGTACTCTCTTATCCACTGGAGCGCCCTACCAGTTACTCCTGCCTGTTTCTCCAGCTTATGCATCAACCTTTTATGGGGTACTGTGTCAAAGGCTTTCCGACAGTCCAAAAAAATGCAGTCCGCCCACCCTTCTCTTTCTTGCTTAATCTTTGTCACCTGATCGTAGAATTCTATCAAGCCTGTAAGGCAAGATTTACCCTCCCTGAACCCATGTTGATGGGTTGTCACGAAGTCTCTTCTCTCCAGATGTGTTACTAGGTTTTTTCTCACAATCTTCTCCATCACCTTGCATGGTATACAAGTTAAGGACACTGGCCTGTAGTTCAGTGTGTGTGTGTGTGTGTGTGTGTGTGTGTGTGTGTGTGTGTGTGTGTGTGTGTGTGTGTGTGTGTGTGTGTGTATGTGTGTGTGTACTCACCTAGTTGTACTCACCTAGTTGTGTTTGCGGGGGTTGAGCTCTGGCTCTTTGGTCCCGCCTCTCAACCGTCAATCAACAGGTGTACAGATTCCTGAGCCTATCGGGCTCTGTCATATCTACACTTGAAACTGTGTATGGAGTCAGCCTCCACCACATCACCCCCCCCCCCCCCCGTTGTGTGTGTGTGTATGTATGTGTGTGTGTGTGTGTGTGTGTGGGGCTCCACATCCAGTTGCTCGGCCATGACCGAGTGTGTTTGCCTCCCTCTATAGGAACAATGCACAGTTTAACTCACCCAACTGAGTTGAAATGGAAGGGGTCCCAGAGGTCGGGCAGGACTCCACAAGCCTTGAGGTGCCAACAACTACTCCTGAAAGAGGTTTTTGCAGAGTATGCAACAAAAACACCGACATAAACCCTAACGGTGGCGTTATCCGCTTTCACACCGTCAAAGAGGCAATGGTTCCCACCAGCCTCCAAAGGGAAGCAATGGCCAGCTGCCGTTAACAGTTAGGGACGACACTCCCATTAACCTATTCTCATCTGAAAACCTCACCCAAACGATCATAACGACGTCTGCTAGAACATGACCACACATCCCAAAAGCAGCAGCCAAACTCTGTGTGTTGTTTAGAGTGTTGTTTAAATAAATTAGAAGCACATATGGGACAGGCTGGAGGGATGGGGGGGGGGGGATCCATATGTTTATGGCACTGTTGTCTCTTCATTTTTGCAGCTCCGTAAAAAAATGCAACTGTTTGGCATAACAGAAACGTCCAAACCCAAGCCACCCACTTAACTTATCGAAGTCGACGCGTAGAAAACGCCAATATTACTGTGTTCTATCTTTCACTAATACGTTAGATTTGTAGCGGAATGGTTGATTTTGTCCTCTGTGTGACATTTGACAACAGAGGACTATCTATTCGCCACTTCGTCAAAAATGTAACCGTTTTGTAAAACAAGAAACGAATATTGAGTTACGGAAAGTAAATAGAACAATCTATAAAATAATGAACGATATAATTTTAGATATTTTCTATTGTCTATATATTTATACTGCGGTATATCACAATTTGTTCTATACTTAAAGTGCTTAGATACCCATAGTTTTATAATAATAAATATTCGATTCCGGCAGATTTGGAAAAAAAAAACTGTTCGACATAACTATATGTAATTTGTTTTGAATTCCTTAATAATCACTATTAATGAGAAACCCGGGCTGTGAGGTGGGCGCGAACCCTCGACCCCAACATTACCAGTCGAATACTCTACCACTATACCATTACTGATTATCCACTCATAATTAAATTGATGGCAAATAGGCTTTGTCTTTAGTATGTATCACGCTGGTGTGATATCTGTGTGAATCACAATTAAGATATCGTCTAACATTTTAAGACTTGTATCGACCTGTGTCGTACAAGCTCCAGATCTGATTCATGCAAACAAAATCACAAATCAATACAAATACGAAGGAAAATCTACAGATATCGTTATGATGTGCGAATTCTGAAGTTATCTTGCACGTTGGGTATGTGGTTGTAGAGGTTATCTTATCCTGAGGTTATCTTGAGATGATCTCGGGACTTAGCGTCCCCGCGGCCCGGTCCTCGACCAGGTCGACCATTTTGTTAGGCGGCGGGCTCCTCAAAATATCTTTTGGTTTCCTTTCCAAAATAAACAGTTGATCATTGCAACAATGGCGAGGGACCTCTGAGGACGCCAGCTCATCACTCCTGTAGCAGTCCCTGCTAACTCTGCCAGAGGCGTCGCTCAAAACTCGCACATGGACGCTAAGCCAATCACGGACCTCGCCCCTAACGCGATCACGGGCCCCGGCCCTACTTCGGTAATGGGCCCCCAACCATATCTCAACCAATGGGCCCCCAACCATACCTCGACCAATGGGCCCCCAACCATACCTCAACCAATGGGCCCCCAACCATACCTCAACCAATGGGGCCCCCAACCATACCTCAACCAATGGACCCCAACCATATCTCAACCAATGGGCCCCCAACCATACCTCAACCAATGGACCCCCAACCATATCTCAACCAATGGGCCCCCAACCATACCTCAACCAATGGGCCGCGATTCTACCTCAGTTATATCACCACAAACATAAATAGTGGTATTGGATGTACATGTTAATCACCTTATGTGGTATGACACACTAGACTCACCACAGAATTAAGAACGTGATGAGTAAAGGTGGCGGGGAAAGCCTTACTTTCATTGAACTTATGTTCACCGCCTAATCTTACCATATCTGACATTATTGAACAAGGTAAAAAAAATAATCGTACGTTTCCATCAGTTTTGAAAGCAAAAATGTTTACTTGTTAGCTTCTTGAGGAAGAGATGGAGGGAATTATCAGGGGAAAGCGCAAAGCCATTACGATTATATAGCACTTTGTAGGGATCATGATAAGGATTTGGGATGGGACGGGGGAAAAGGTATGGTGCCCAACTTCTTGGACGGTCGGGGATTGAACGCCGACCAGCAGGAAGCGATACCGTCGCTCTATACCGTCCATCCCAAGTGGTTGGCAATTGTTTCTATTTTGTTGCCACATTTGTTGTGTTAGTGGAGTACAACATCCATGTGAGAAGGGCACGTGGAGACCTCATGTCTGCCACCAGCTTCACTTTACACATGGCATCATAACGAAGTGATCGCTAGCTGCAGAGGTTTTGGGACACCTACGTTAGCTGTGGACGTTCTATACAAGTATTACTACGCCATTATAAACTGTGGACGTTATAGACAAGACTTAGGACGGCTACATCAACTGTGGACGTTACAGTCAAGATTTGGGACACCCACATCAGCTCTGGACTTCAAATACCAGCTTCGGAAACCAGTGAAATCTCCACGTCTAGTTTATAAGGCGTTTATTTTCTCATGGCTGAAAGTGGCGACAGCTGCCTCATGTCCGCCTGTCTGTAATATATGGAGCAAACTAGAATTATGGAAGAGGAGAATGGGCGAGGAAAGTGACGCCGCAGGGTGAGGGGCGAGGGCGGCAGGGTGAGGGGCGAGGGGGACAGGGTGAGGGGCGAGGGGGGCAGGGTGAGGGGCGAGGGGGGGGCAGGGTGAGGGTCGAGGGGGGCAGGGTGAGGGGCGAGGGGGGCAGGGTGAGGGGCGAGGGGGGGCAGGGTGAGGGGCGAGGGGGGGCAGGGTGAGGGGCGAGGGGGGGCAGGGTGAGGGGCGAGGGGGGGCAGGGTGAGGGGCGAGGGGGGGCAGGGTGAGGGGCGAGGGGGGGCAGGGTGAGGGGGCGAGGAGGCAGGGTGAGGGGGCGAGGAGGCAGGGTGAGATGGGCAGGGCGAAGGTGAGGTGGAAAAAGGCAGATTGAGGACAAATGAAACCAGAGTGAGGGGAGTGGAGCTAGGATGAGGGGAGGTGGAGTACAGGTAGCGGAGATGAGGTAGCATGAGGGTAATGATGATAAACCATTACGACAGCTGGGAGGAGTAAATGGAGTATCAGTCATTAAACACCTTCAAACGACAGACACTCACCACAATATTTCCTGAATATTACTGTTGCAACGTAGCAAAAAACTTTAAATTATACATAATGTTGTGGTTACCGTGAGTGTTTGCTGGGACAAGAGCCACAGTGTCTCCACAAACCATCAATCTGCTCAACCAACCCACACGTCTCAAAAAAAATTAAGTGAAGACGTTGCGGACCGTGTGTATATATTATATTTTATATCTATTATATATATAAAGGGATACCACCTCTGGTGCAAGTGTACGGACCCATAGCCTCGGAGAAGAAAATAAAAGAGTTCTCAGAGAAGACCTTGTGGATCCTCACAAGGTATGATATTTTATATTTTGATATTTTGATATTTTCTTCTACCACCCCTATTCTCTTAGTACGTACGTATATATGTCTAACTTAATTTTAAAATTTCATTACACAATGAGGGTTACAGCATTGGCTACATGCAGGGTACAAGGCTACTTGTCACAGGTTGTGGAGCTCCTCCAGCTCCTCAGATGGCGGGCAGGAACCATGGATGCAGAGAGCATTTCCTCTCTGGATCACCACATAAAGGCGCTGAAAGAGAAAACTGGCAGCTCTAGGGTCTCTAGTTGTTTCAATTAGCTTCGACCCCATCCTCTTCAAAAAACTAGCAGCACTTTTACCCCAGGCACCATGTGTCTCCAAAGCAATGGGGACAAAATTGTAGTGGTGATCAATGTTTCTGTATTCACGTGACTTGGCTGCTTCCCGGTGATTGGCAGCACCTCCTGCCTGTGCAGCACTGAAGTCAACATAGGTGTTGGCTAAAGTTGAAACGTAAGTGTAGTCCCACACCAACTGTCTACCATTCTTCCAGGGGTTCACCGCGATCACGTCTGGGCGATCGACAGGCTATTCAGAGTTGTGGGGGCATTAGGTAACGGGGCCCTCTCTCTGCTGGACAACCGGCTGTGGTAAAGCTTCTCTTGATAATGTCGTTAACCTCGTCGTGTCTTGCATGCCATCCTCCTGTCCTTTGGCAGGGAAGGCCATGCCGTCCGTACCTGTCGGCCACTGCCTCGCCGCAAATACACCTGTATTCGGTGTGGATTGGGGCAGCGAGGCGGAGAGCCACAGCAATTCGGAGGGCCTGCGGTGTTAGACGAGTGCCAGTTGCTGACATTGGGGTTGCAAAAAGGAAGTCTCCGGCATGGGGAGCTGCTACAACTGTAAGTCGGGCAGTATCATGTAGTGTCGCAGCTTCTTGGTCGGCAATCGGGCGATCCCAGCTGGATTGCTTATGGGCTTCAAAAAGCAGTGGTTGGGGTGCTGGTCCTGCGAGAGAGACCCATTTGGTTGTGCAGTCTGTGAAGCTGGGATCACGTACCCCTGCCTGTTGAACTAGGTGCTCAGATAGAATTTCCTTCACCAAGTTGTCAGACACCACTGAAGAAGACAGGAACGCTGGTACAGCAATTTGTGTTGCTGTGTGCACAGAGGTCCCCGAGTCTGACAGGAAGGGAGGCCTGTTTCCACTGTGAGTCGCTGAGAGAAAGGTTGAGGGATTTTTCTAGCATTGATTTCAGCAAGCTGTCGTACTCCTCTAATTTAATATTATTGCAAGAGGGCGAACATCTAAGAAAGTAGGTCAGCCTGGGGAGGGACAAGCATCTGGTGATGAGGTAAAGTGCATCATGAGCATCGATGTCTTCAATCCTCTCGTTCATCCTCTTCAGGTCAGTGATCTTCTTACCAAGGATCTCGTCGATGGCACTCTCTCGAAGAGGAGCACCTAGATGTGTGCTCTCCTCAGGGTTGCTTATATGAATATCAGGCAAAACAACCATTACTTGCTCTATTATGTGCTAGTTGTGGGATATTTGGGTTTGATTCTGATTAATTAATAATTAAAGTAGTAAATTAAATTACGAAGGACCACCCGCTTTTAAAGTAAAGAGGGAAACTGAGAATTTCAGATCATTAGATAAAATTCTAGAGAAAACCAGTGACTATGGATATGACTAGAAAGTATGATCATAAGAATAATTAATGGGCTGTATTATTAAAAACCAAACCTCAAACACCTACATTGGGGGGTTATTACTGGAGGTCAATACGTCCAGGAATCAGTGTGGTTCGTTCACTAATTCTATTAATAATAATCTAATCCTATAATTAATGTTGAATATAATATTATTCATTCAAAGAAGAACATGAATATGAGCATAATAATGAGTTACAGTAAATCACACATTATGTAGTACATTCTGAATGTATCAAATTGCAAAGTTATGAATAAAAAGAAATAAGCCTTAGCTGGTAATAGATTCCTTTAGATTACCCTGGCAGTCCTCTTAATCTCCAAGTCTGGTACACCGACGAATGACACGGTTAGCATGGAGAAGACAGCATGAGGAATTCGTCTCTCGAGCTGCAAGATAAATGACTACCAGTAGCAATTGATTTAACTACTCAATACATATTCAAGATTATTGATATCTACAGATAGAATTCTAATCACCTGTTATTAGGTGTTGTCTTGCCGCGTGACGTGCAATCACCCTGCCATTAATACACTTATAAATGATGCATCAAATAAAAGTACTTAACTGTGGGCACTGTGTAAGTATTAAGATTGCCGTAATGACGTATCCTAAATTCAGGTGAGCTTATCCTGGATTTGTACGTTTCAAGTTGGCTGATCACGTGTCGTCAGGAACCAAGTCTAGGGGTCCCTTATTTAACACCAGCACTAGTTGAAGATATTATCTGCAAGGTCGTTCACGCCTCACAGTGGCGGCTTTCATCTGTGGATACACACACGTGTCCTATTTGCTGGACAATGGCGTCTTTTGTGAGTACGGTAAGCGCAGGTCTGTCTCTCTTCGGTTCCCCACGTGTACGTGTACCGACTCCCTCACCGACTGAGCATGGCGTCGCGTCCCTCCCCCCACGCCGAGTCGACGTTCATTACACAAATTATTGGCATGAACATTAATATTTCTCGCATTCGCGCTTGAAACTCTAAAGACTGGACGGGTTTATTATTTAGAGGAACGGAATATTATTATTTAACTATTTAAGAATAGTAAAGATACAAGGGAGAGGAATTAATGTCTCCCCATAGCATTCATTGATGACGCTACCTCTATCGCGAGGTAAACGTTTTGATTCTAAAGCTCTATTCGGCTTTTAGTTCGAGAACCATACGTCTGCAATCAGTTGCCATACAGAATGCTTTAATTATGGAGAATCGTATTTAATTCTCACACAAATTGTATATAATGTGTTTTACTGTAAAGAAATCTGACGCAATACTGGCGTCAGGTGACGTGAGAATTCTAGCCTAATGCACAGATGAATTATTAGTACAGGAGAATTCTACGAGTTGTTAATTTTACTTACTACAATATTAATTTGGTTAGTAATAAGTAATGAGAATACAACAATGCTGTATTCGATGTTGGAAATATCCAACACTAGTTGGTGGAGATCATTTTGCACTTGGAAGAGTTCAAGATGAGGCCTAGACTTGCTCCTTGCTCCTGAATTATTCTTATGTCATCCAAGAGTGAGTCTAGTGAGCCAGCTAAAGTACCATCGTTCAAAAAACCAAATGTTGAGCTCACTGAACAGGTTATCGGTGACTTCCTTGATGACTCGGCAGAAAAGAAAAGGAGCAAGGGGGTCACCCTGTTGGACACCTTCTTGTGATTCAATTTCGTGTTCCCCGAATAGCAATGTGAGATTCTTGCTGTAACATGATTTTACAAACGAGTAGAGGGAAGGAAAAAGGCGATGAACCGCACTGAGTACTGCATCCCTCGTAACCAGATTGAAAGCATTTTTAAAGTCCAGTTTTATCAGGGCTTTTTCATTCGTAATGTTGGCAATGTAGGCTCTAGCTGCATGAGCCGCTGCCTCACACCCTTGGGGAATGCCAAACCCAAGCTGTTTTGGCTTCAGCATGTTTGCTGTTGCCTGACTAACTGTTCTGGCAGCAATCTTAGCGATGAGACGCCGGAGTGAATTGCCCACAGCTATCGGTCTGATTCCTTCATCTTTTTTCCTGAGGGCACAGAGTGAAGCACCAAAAGAGAGAGGCCGTATGGTCTCATATGTTGCCAGCTAGACATGTGTTGGAGAATCAAGTTAGTTCCACCAGGAGGCCCTGTGCAATGTCTCCCAGTGCAGAGTTGAGCTTTTGTTTGATGTGGTTGCATCATAGTCCTGTGAACCCGCCTGCTGATCCTGGTGGGAAGGATAAAGCTGCTTTATGCACCATGGATTCGAGCACACACAAGGGTTCTGCTCTGGTGACACCGACTAGAGGAACACTGTCATCACGTGGAGCTCTGAGTGGGTGTTTTTCTCTCAGGGCTTGTGCTGTATTGGCGTCTCTGGTGGCGACAGTGTCCTCGCTGATGATGACTCTGATCGCCCCTATTGTGTGGCCTTCTTCTATTTTCTTGCTGACTGTTGCTCTGATTTTGGATGCCTCGGTTCTGCTGTTGATACCTTTCCTGCGGTGGGTGTTTTTGGCACTGGTGGGGAGGGGTGCCTGGTTGTCCTCTCTAGGAAAACTATTTATAGCCATAATGACTGAGGAAGCTAGTGTGTGTGTGTGTGTGTGTGTGTGTATTATATATATATATATATATATATATATATAATATATATATATATATATATATATATATATATATATATATATATATATATATATTATATATATATATATATATATATATATATATATATATATATATATATATATATATATATATATTATGTCGTACCTAGTAGCCAGAACGCACTTCTCAGCCTATTATGCAAGGCCCGATTTGCCTAATAAGCCAAGTTTTCATGAAATGTTTTTTCGACTACCTAACCTACCTAACCTAACTTTTTCGGCTACCTAACCTAACCTAACCTATAAAGATAGGTTAGGTTAGGTAGGGTTGGTTAGGTTTGGTCATATATCTACGCTAATTTTAACTCCAATAAAAAAATTGATCTCATACATAATGAAATGGGTAGCTTTATCATTTCATAAGAAAAAAATAGAGAAAATATATTAATTCAGGAAAACTTGGCTTATTAGGCAAATCGGGCCTTGCATAGTAGGCCGAGAAGTGCGTTCTGGCTACTAGGTACGACATATATATATATACATGCATGCATACATACATACACACACAGGAATCGACAGGGTAGATAAAGACAGGATATTTAACACAAGGGGAACACGCACAAGGGGACACAGGTGGAAACTGAGTGCCCCAATGAGCCACAGAGATATTAGAAAGAACTTTAGTGTCAGAGTGGTTGACAAATGGAATGCATTAGAAAGTGACGTGGTGGAGGCTGACTCCATACACAGTTTCAGGTGTAGATATGATAGAGCTCAATAGGCTCAGGAACCTGTACACCTGTTGATTGACGGTTGAGAGGATTGACCAAAGAGCCAGAGCTCAATCCCCGAAAGCACAACTAGGTGAGTACAATTAGGTGAGTACAATTAGGTGAGTACACACACACACACCTCATCCTCAAGGAGCTACTTGGTCTCACTGACTTTGCGCCTTTTCCCAAACCTTTGTTCTTGACAGTTTTCTGCCTCTTCTCTACACTTATAATCTTGTACATAATAATATTTTGTTAATTTTCATGATCACCTTCGGACACTAGTTTCTCTCAGTTTGTACGCATAAGCTGTAAACTATTATCCTATAAGTCAAAGTTTCATAATTTGTACAGTATCCGAATCCATAAGTTTGGAACTAATATGATCTGAATCCTAAGGTTTGGGAAGATAAGATTTTTTGGGAGGATTTGATCCTTTCTGGATCATTTAGTTGCTATCAAACATGCCGCACTTTCTGGCTAGTTTCATGTCTTTGAAATCAAGATCTGTTAGAGCTATTGGCTCATGATTATATTAAAACTGAAAATGAAACGACAAATATTACATCTGTTTTGCATAGGTTTGATAACCAAACGACAGAAGCTGGAGAAACGATGACATGTCGGTTCCACTTGAACCATGATCAAGACTTGATAACGTTAAGCCACACTCGACGTGTCACACGAGACTCGATAAGGGTCCAGGACGGGACGAAACATCATTTCTTCATCTTCTGAGGTGTCGTGTAGTCATCATATCTGAAGACCCCGTTATTGTGACTCATCGTCTGCTTAAGCTCATTGAAATAAATCATCAAGTGTGAGAAATGTTTATGTCAATGATAGGCCTCGTAGAACAATTAACACAAATATGTTTTTAATATATATGGGTTCTAGATAATTCTCAGTGATGGCTTGGAGCCTTACTGGGGGCTTGGCGTCGAGTCAGAGCCTTACTGGGGGGCTTGGCGTCGGGTCAGAGCCTTACTGGGGGGCTTGGCGTCGGGTCAGAGTCTTACTGGGGGCTTGGCGTCGGGACAAAGCCTTACTGGGGGCTTGGCGTCGAGACAAAGCCTTACTGGTGGCTTGGCGTCGGGTCAGAGTCTTACTGGTGGCTTGGCGTCGGGACAAAGCCTTACTGGTGGCTTGGCGTCGAGACAAAGCCTTACTGGTGGCTTGGAGTCGGGACAAAGCCTTACTGGTGGCTTGGCGTCGGGACAAAGCCTTACTGGTGGCTTGGCGTCGGGACAAAGCCTTACTGGTGGCTTGGCGTCGGGACAAAGCCTTACTGGTGGCTTGGCGTCGGGACAAAGCCTTACTGGTGGCTTGGCGTCGGGACAAAGCCTTACTGGTGGCTTGGCGTCGGGACAAAGCCTTACTGGTGGCTTGGCGTCGGGACAAAGCCTTACTGGTGGCTTGGCGTCGGGACAAAGCCTTACTGGTGGCTTGGCGTCGGGACAAAGCCTTACTGGTGGCTTGGCGTCGGGACAAAGCCTTACTGGTGGCTTGGCGTCGGGACAAAGCCTTACTGGTGGCTTGGCGTCGGGACAAAGCCTTACTGGTGGCTTGGCGTCGGGACAAAGCCTTACTGGGGGAATTGCTCCTTTCTTTCTCTTGTCCTTACTACTACTTTGTTATTTCTTCCTTATTTGGCGCACTGTTTTTCTCTTTCACGACCCTCGCTCCTTCGCCCCTCTCCATGACCCTGTGCCCCATGGCCCTCCCACCCATGGCCCTCCCACCAATGGCCCTCCCACCAATGGCCCTCCCACCAATGGCCCTCCCACCAATGGCCCTCCCACCCATGGCCCTCCCACCCATGGCCCTCCCACCCATGGCCCTCCCACCCATGGCCCTCCCACCCATGGCCCTCCCACCCATGGCCCTCCCACCCATGGCCCTCCCACCCATGGCCCTCCCACCCATGGCCCTCCCACCCATGGCCCTCCCACCCATGGCCCTCCCACCCATGGCCCTCCCACCCATGGCCCTCCCACCCATGGCCCTCTCACTGTAACACACTTCCTCGATCCTTCTCCACCCTTCCGGCTCACTCTAATCTCCCTCTCCTGGCTCTTACAGAGCAAGTGGACTTGTTCAACTTTTTCCATTCCCTAAATGGCTTACTCTATGTATTGCGATTTGCCCAGTGCTCGAGGCGCGGGCGTCGGGGAGCAGGGTTCGTCTCAAAGGAAGCGTCTCTCTGATTCTAGTCGGGAAGTGGTGAGTTGCAAGTTTAAAACTCATGGATAGAGTGACTCTTGGATTGAGTGAAGGGAAAGCCACTCACTCTCTTTGTCGTCTAGAGAGTGCACTTGGGCACACGGCCGGATTGTGACGTTCGTACAGAGGAAAGTGTTTGTGATGGTACAAGGTGGTGGTTCTCTCCGAGTGCACTAGGTACTAATTCCAAGCTGGAACGCCACTATGTGTCTCCCTTTTACATGCATACCTTAGTTTGAGTCATTGAAATAACATCGTCAATGTTTTCAGGAAAACGATTAAAGCAAAAATTCGTTAATACAAATTGAGGCAAGAGATATGAAGTAAGAGATGCAAAGTGAAATAAGCAAATTGAAGTAGATATAAGATGAAGAAAGACATATGAAGTGAGGGGAAACAATAGACAGATAAATACATCTCTCCGCACAGTTAGACTGAGATAAACATCTTCACAAAAGAACAAACAAAACACACACAGACAAATTTACCTACCTAAAGTTTTCAGTGAGAATTTGACAAGTTGGGAATCGAACGAGCACTCATGACTTCTGTTGTTTGACAGCTTGCCAAAGTCCTCTTGTTTCTTCTTTTTACAACTTGTTCAAGCGTCTGCTCTAACATTTTGTTCAGTCGACAGTGACCGAAGTGTTAAAAAAAAAAAAAAAAAAAAAATCTATGATAGACACTGATGATCAGAAGCGAGACGACACACACACATTAACTATGTACTGCATGCAATAGCTGAAATGATTGAAGCAATGGATCAAAAGACACTGACATGTACAACAGGGCGAGTCTGGCTCTCAACTTGCATCTCAAAACACAGACGATTCCGAAAATTGGATTCTGGGATTTAGAACAAATATTTAATGAGCAAGTCGAACTTTAAGATGTATGACCTTGAAAGTTTCATAAAAAAGTATTTGAAATATTTGATTATATATATATTATATATATATATATATATATATATATATATATATATATATATATATATATATATATATATATATATATGTTATACATATAATTATAATGAATGGTCCTTTTCTTCTTGTATGTTTGAGCAGATCTGATGCACCATAATTCTGTATAAGGAACATTCTCCAGCTGAGTACATATATGTGTCTGATTAATGACTAACAATATATAACAAATTATAAAATTATATACCTGTATAAATTAATTTGTATATGTTCGTTTTGTTCAAAATCTCTAATCTCCGAAAGTTCTTCACCGATTGCTTTGAAATTTTGACACAACGTTCCATTCGAATACGCGCATCCTTGTATATACCTACTATATACATGTCAAATTGGCATGTAACACTATGTTTTTTTTTTTTTTTACTGTGTTTATCATGTGAAGGAATGGTGGGGAGGACGAAGAGACGGAGGAGGAGGGGGGGGGGGAATGGTGGGGAGGATTAGGCGATGGGAGAGTGGGGAACGGTGGGAAGGACGAGGGGATGGGGGAGTATTTGATGGTGGGGAGGATGAGGGAACGAGGTTGAGGGGAAAGGTGGAGAAGACGAGGGGACGGGGAAGTGGGGAATGGTCTGGAGGACTCGGCCAAGCGTTGCTGTGGCTCAGCAACCCAGCAGCCACAGCAGCCCTCCCCCACCATCCCCCACTCCCGTCCCCCTCGTCTTCCCCACCATTCCCCACTCCCTAGTCCGTTGCATTCCCAAATGATCTGTTGTTCCCATTAGAAAAAATGGATCATCATCTTGAGGTTATCTTGAGATGATTTCGGGGCTTTAGTGTCCCCGCGGCCCGGTCCTCGACCAGGCCTCCACCCCCAGGAAGCAGCCCGTGACAGCTGACTAACACCCAGGTACCTATTTTACTGCTAGGTAACAGGGGCATTCAGGGTGAAAGACACTTTAGCCCATTTGTTTCTGCCTCGTGCGGGAATCAAACCCGCGCCACAGAATTACGAGTCCTGCGCGCTATCCACCAGGTTACGAGGGCCCCATCAGATCATTAGGTGTTCCCATCACTGAAAAATAAGAACAGTTATAAACGAAATGAAAAACAATGAAACAATAAAAAAACTATACTCACGAAATGAACGGTATGGTAAACAACACAGCTCAATTCCAACACAATGTCACACAAAATAATTAAATAAAAATGAAAATAAATATTAATCTATGAAAACTTTTTCAATCCAATCGGAAACACTGAAATGGATTCGTAACATATAATTATGTTATATGTAACATATAACATAGCGTGTGTGTTGCT
This sequence comes from Procambarus clarkii, assembly GCF_020424385.1. Lineage (NCBI taxonomy): Eukaryota > Metazoa > Arthropoda > Malacostraca > Decapoda > Cambaridae > Procambarus > Procambarus clarkii. The sequence continues at coordinate 17,040 of NW_025561970.1, read as the reverse complement.
TTTACGTGAAACAGATGGTGCTATTTTTCTAAAAACATGTTTTTACATGTCACATGTGTGGCATCTATAAAGTAGGTATATAAAAACACGCTCGTATGTGAATGGAATATTTTGTTAAAATTTCAAAGCAATCGGTGAAAATTTTTCGGAGATTAGCGATTTTGAACAAACGAACATATACATTTATATATATACTAGCAGTACCCGGCCACGCGTTGCCGTGGCTAGAGCAACGAATGTACGTTGCTGAGCCACTGCAACCTTCACTGCCCCGCAGTCCTTCCTACCATTTCCTTCTCACCCGTCTCCGCGGCCTCCCCACCATTCCCTACTCCACCGTCCCCTCGTCCTCCCCACCATTCCTCACTCCCCTATCGCCTCTTTCTCCCCACCATGCCCCACTCCCCTGTCCCTTTGTCCTCCCCCACCATTCTCCATTCCCCCATCCCCTCGTCCCCACCATCCCGAACTCCCCAGTCCCCTTGTCCTTCTCCACCATTACCCCCTCCCATGTCCCCTTGTCCTTCTCCACCATTACCCCCCTCCCATGTCCCCTCATCCTCCCCACCATCTCTCACTTCCGTCCCCTCGTCATCCCCTCCATTCCCCACTCCCTCGTCCGATGCCTTCCCAAATGGTCTGATGATCATCAGAAAATTGGGAACATCAAGTGATCTGATGTTCCCATCAATGAAATAAGAAAAATAGTTAAAAAAATTAAAATATGAAAAAATAAAAAAATAAACTATACTCACGAAACGAACGGTATGGTAAACAACACAGCTCAATTCCAACACAATTCACACAAAATAATTATATCAGAATCTATGAAAATTCAATTTATCAATGCAATCAGAAACATTGAAATGGATTTGCAACATATTTAGTATAGCATGTGTGTTGCTCTTACATGCAACAGATGGCGCTGTTTTTCAAGAAGAGCATAGTTTTACCTATCACAGGTGTGGGATCTAAACTTGTACTTACATAATGAACGGTATGGTAAACAACACAGCTCAGTTCCAACACAATGTCACAAAAATAATTCATTAAAAAAATCAAATAAATCGGAATCTATGAAAGTATATCAATGCAATCGGAAACATTGAAATGGAATTCGTGACATATTTAGTATAGCGTGCATGTCGCTATTATGTGCAACACATGACGCTGTTTTTCAAAAAACGCATGTTTTTGCCTGTCAGAGGGATGGCATCTATATAGTAGGTATATAAAAAGAGGAGCCTATTCGAATGCAACGTTGTGTCAGAATTTCAAAGCAATCGGTGAAGAACTTTTGGAGATTACAGCGTGTGTTGCTCTTACCTCCAACAGATGGCGCTGTTTTTCAAAAAAAGTGTTCTTTTTCCCGTCACAGGTGAGGCATGAATATAGTAGATATATAAAATAACGCGCCTATTCGAATGCAACGTTGTGTCAAAATTTCAAAGCAATCGGTAAAGAGGTTTCGAAGATTTCCCTCACATGAAAAACAGTTTTTCAGAAAAAAACATTTTTTTTTACCGTCACAGACGTGACATCTATATTGTATGTAAAAACCTGTTCGGGTGTGAATGGAACAATGTGTAAAACTTTCAAAGCAATCGGTGAAGAACTTTCGGAAATTAGCGATTTTGAACAAACGAACATTTCCATTTTTATTTATATAGACTAGCAGTACCCGGCCACGCGTTTCTGTGGCTCAGCAACGCAACGGTCAACGTTGCTGTGGCTTCTCTAACGGTTATGTTGAAGATGTCATAAAAAGAAAGATGAAACGCCATGCAACCTCTGAAGAGTCAACTAACACAACACATTAGGCTGTTTTACAGGAACTTCTTTTCGACGGCTCATAAAACTGAAGAAAGTGTCCTGAAAGATAGTTAATAGGAACGTTATCCCCATTGACAAAAATCAGAAAATACAATTGACGATTTACTATGAAACTAAAAAAAGGCCAACCTTCTCATGAAAAACTCCCCAGACACCAAACAGAATGCCTTGAAGGAAACCAACGTCGTCTATGCCTTCAAATGCCTACTTGGGGACTGTAAACCTCAAAGAACTTAGTATATAGGCAAGACAACAACGTCTCTTTCCAGGCGATTAACAATGCACAAATTATATGTTCCTTGATGGAGCCTTTTCAGGGCTCCATCAACGAACATATAATCTCTTCTCACAACCAGACCATCACCAGAGAAATATTAACAAACAACACAGAAATCATCGATAGATACAGCGATAGCAGGAGGTTCGACATCAGCGAGGCACTAAACATAAAAAAAGTCCACACCAGCAATCAACAGCCAAATAACGCTTAACTACATTCTACCCTCTTCAAGACCCCGCATGGGCCAATAGGCCCTTCTGCAGTTACTTTCATTCATATGTACCCTACCTCACCCAAAGCGAATATAAAAGCAAGATGTAGGTTAAATGTTTCATAGACAATGTATCAAGTGTATCATAAGTGTAGTGTTAAGTGTAAACAAGTCTTTGAGAATGCAAGAAGCCCTTACGAAACGCTTCTAGGCGTCAGACCAAAATTAAAAATTAATTTTGGCGAGTTGGTATTTCAATTACCCTCGACTGTTAGAATTATTTATCATATCGGTCATTTTCTACATATATATATATATATATATATATATATATATATATATATATATATATATATATATATATATGTGTGTGTGTGTGTGTGCGTATAATATATATTCACATGTATATATTATATATGTACACCTGCATAAAATATATATTAACATATGTATGTATTGCAATTGTTTCTTACTAACTCACCCATTCTCTACTATTCTCATAATCTCCTTGCACCATCTCTTTCTCTTTCCTTTTCTCCTCCTACCCTGTTCGCTATCCTCCACTATCTCCACATTCCTCTCTCTACCCCTTGTTTCACCTCTTTTCACTTGGTCTCCTTTACCCGTGGTATGGCTCAGCTGAATTCCTTTAGAGAAAGCACTCCATGCTTGTTTAAAAGAGGCCCTCTACCCAGGCTTTGTTGTTTCTGTAACAGGGACTGGCAGCGACTCGGTAGTGAGGGGGGGGGGGGAGTGGCCCCGACTCGGTAGTGGGGGGGGGGGGGACTGGCCCCGACTCGGTAGTTGGGGGGGGACTGGTCCCGACTCGATAGTTGGGGGGGGAGGGACTGGCCCCGACTCGATAGTTGGGGGGGAGGTACTGGCCCCGACTCGGTAGTTGGGGGGGGGGACTGGCCCCGACTCGGTAGTTGGGGGGGGACTGGCCCCGACTCGGTAGTTGGGGGGGGGGGACTGGCCCCGACTCGGTAGTTGGGGGGGGGGACTGGCCCCGACTCGGTAGTGGTGGGGGGGACTGGCCCCGACTCGGTAGTGGTGGGGGGGGACTGGCCCCGACTCGGTAGTGGGGGTGGGGGACTGGCCCCGACTCGGTAGTGGGGGGGGGGACTGGCCCCGAATCGGTAGTGGGGGGGGGACTGGCCCTGACTCGGTAGTGGGGGGGGACAGGCCCCGACTCGGTAGTGGGGGGGGGACAGGCGCCGACTCGGTAGTGGGGGGGGACAGGCCCCGACTCGGCAGTGGGGGGGGACAGGCCCCGACTCGGTAGTGGGGGGGGACAGGCCCCGACTCGGCAGTGGGGGGGGGGAAGGTCTCGACTCGGTAGTGGGGGGGGGACAGGTCCCGACTCGGTAGTGAGGGGGAATGGACTGGCCCCGACTCGGTAGTGGGGGGGTATGGACTGGCCCCGACTCGGTAGTGGGGGGGTATGGACTGGCCCCGACTCGGTAGTGGTGGGGGATGGACTGGCCCCGACTCGGTAGGGGGGGGGGACTGGGTGACTCGGTAGGGGGGGGGACTGGGCGACTCGGTAGGGGGGGGACTGGGCGACTCGGTAATGGAGATTAGTTTTCTTTGTAATTTGGAACAACTATTTTTGTAATGTAGCTTTAATTATTGTTTCCGAACTAGGGATCAGTTGTACCTGTAATATTGCTTGTAATGTCCGTAATGAGAACTGGCTGCCTTTGTAATGACCCTTGTCTGCTACCAGTATTGGGTAGACTGTCTCTATAATGGGGTTTGTAACTCACTGTTATTTCTGGCACTTTTTACTTAAAAAAAATATGTCAAATGATCGAATTTGTTTACATTTAATTAAAAACTTTCACTTTTTTCATGTTATATACAAAAATGCAGTTGCTAAAACAAATACAAATATGACGATCTGAAGCATAAACAAGTTAAAACAAATACAAAAATGGCGATCTGAAAAGTAAACAAGTTAAAACAAAAAGAAAAATTAGGATCTGAAGCATAAACAAGCTAAAACAAATACGGCCTGAAGCCACACTACGGTCTGGAGCGAGGCTTGGCTGTCAGCAACACTGCATCCTGGAACTACAGGTTGTGAGCAGTGTACCCGAACACTGCTTCAAACAATCCAGCAGCGTACTGCTGGTAATGATCCAACAAAAATTCCTGCAAACGATCCAACTATGCACTGCCGGAAATAATACAACTATACACTGCCGGAAATAATACAACTATGCACTGGCGGAAATACAACTATGTACTGCAGGAAATAATACAACTATGTACTGCAGGAAATAATACAACAATGCACTGCAGGATATAACACAACTATGCACTGCAGGATATAACACAACTATGCACTGCAGGATATAATACAACTATTCACTGCCGGATATAATACAACTATTCACTGCCGGATATAATACAACTATTCACTGCCGGATATAATACAACTATTCACTACCGGATATAATACAATTATGCACTGCCGGAAATAATTCAGCTAGGCCCTGCAGCAAGTAATACAACTATGCAATTCAGGAAAGGATTCAAGCACAGCTGTAGTAGAGTTGACAGTGAAGTCAGCTGCAGTAGTGAGCTGGAGGCTGTCAACAAGATACTTGAAACCTCAGAGATTATGATGACAACAAAAGGAAACTCTTTTTTGGTTTACTTTCAGCCTCACAGTGTTAGTGCTTTTTTGGATCTATAAATGTTACTCTTTAATTTTCCTGTAACTTTTGTCCTGTCAATAAACAAAAGATATGATTTATTTTTAATTTAAACGTTTGGTTTTCAGCACACATTCCACCGATTCTAAAAATGATTAAAGACTTTCACAAAATCACAAGACTCCAATAATGTTACATTTGTCACAACAGTACCAAAAATTAACATTAATAACCTTAGTAATAACTTTTTTAATGTTTACAACATTTGGTTTCTGCATTTAGAGAGGTAATTAGGGTTAAAATGAGAGAGTGAGCTAGTGATTGAATTATAGGGATTATCGATTAATAATTTTGTCTGTGTTGCATTCGTTTCATCTCTCAATAGATGTAGTTTAATGTAGCCAAGAGAATAGTCGGCTGAATTGAACGCGCAGCTGAACCAGGATGCAATGGCCATAGGGAGGGCCAGCAGCTTTAATGCAGAAAAAGCTGTAATGGTTAGAGGTGCCTTAAGCTATTGAGACGTCTACCTAAAGTAACTTTCAACCTCCCCCCCCCCCTCTCTCTCTCTCTCTCTCTCTCTCTCTCTCTCTCTCTCTATGTGAACTCTTTTCTTTAGTGTACAATATACGAGAGCAGTCATAGGGTGTAGTTTTTGGTGGTTGTGTATGTGTGTGGGGGTCGACTGGTTGTGGCCAGATGTATACTGGTTCATTGATAGTGGTCGTGTTTCCCCCTTTCCCTCGAGTGTTCCCCTCTCCTCCTCGAGCGTTCCCCCTCTCCCTCGAGGATCCCCATCCCAAAATTCCTCTTCCTAAGCCTTCCTCTCCTGCCACAATTAGCACAATCTCATCAACTTCCCCCACGACATTTTTTCCCCTCATTTATAATCTTATAAGCTCCCCTCATGTCTAGCCTTCCCCTTTTATTAACGTCTCTTCCTGCTTCTTCGCTTCTCTTCCCTTTCCTCTTGGCTGCTGTTCTTTCCCCTTCCCTTTCGTGCCTCGTCGTCAGCCGGACCCACAGCAGTTACCTTCACTTCCCGAGGAAAACATTCGTGCCATAAACATGTAGAAGTGTCCACAGTTTGATAGGACTCGGGGTCCGGTGAGGGACGTTAGACAGATGGCAACGGAGCTCCGGTAGACATATGGGATGTCTCGAGGCCTCTTTGGCCGGGGGGGGGGTGGGCCTTAAGAGGTCAGCAAGGATGCTCACAGGATTCCTACAGGATGGCATCGACTGTTCGTTTGCCCTAGGAATTTATCCGCTGGTCCCGGGTAACTGAAGAGTCCTATATACACATCACAGGACGCAGATATTTATAATTTGCGCATTGGCGTATTTAGATATATACTGGGTGTTGTAATGCAATGGTTGCACAGGACTGTATTTGACAGTTTTTGTCTGTAATTGTCTGTAAAACTATATTTTCTGATTGTTATAACCTTCCTGCAGTTACAAGCAGACGGTTATGTTAGCAATGCCCTTCGACCGCATGTGTTTGATTATAGTTTTGAAACAACTTATGTAAAATCTTATTCCTTATGGTGCTTTCCTCCCCATTTCTTAGACTTAATGTAACAGCAAACGTGATGTATTAGATACAATCTGTGGAGCAGGAAGGTGGATTCGAACTGGAGTTATGATTCGATTTCTGCATTCAATCTTCAAAGATCTTGTCTCATAATTCATCTTTATCTCAAATCGTCTCATTACTATGTAGCACACTTATCTTTGAGAAATGTGTGTTTGCTTGACATTTCCTATTTTAAATTACATATAACTGATTTTCTGACACTTTGCTGTACGTGATCACATTTATTTATTGTTTGGTTGTTTTCGAAAAGTCCTATTTTGGTTAAAAGCCTTATTTAATGCATTATAAATTTTAGTTTTCGTTTTGTACCGGTTATTCTAAGTTTTCTCATAACCCCTTTCTTCTCTCTCACTCTTCTTTCCAGCTCTCTCTCTCTCTCTCTCTCTACTTCCCAAGCTCAAGCCTCTCTCACTCTGTTCTCCCTATGGCTCTCTTCTCCAGCTTCTCTCTCACTTCCTCTCTCACTCTCTCTCTCTCCTCCCGTCTCTCGCGTGACTCAGGTGGTCAGTGGTACTATATTTACTGTGCTGCACTCACCAATTTCCTTTGGAGAAGATAAAAAATATTTGTTCCTTTTTCATCCTTTCTTCTTATCTCGATTTCAGTCTCCTTCCCATTGGCTCTCTTCCCTATCGTTTTCTGGGGGCCTTTCACACCGATATTTTTTCTTTTGTTTTATTTCTTATTACTTTACACACACACACACTATTATATATTATATATATATATATATATATATATATATATATATATATATATATATATATATATATAGAAAAAAATAGGGAAGCGAGTACCACCTCTGGCTGGAAGAAGGGGGACCCATAGCCTCGGAGGAAACCACACATAACGCATTGGAGGGAATGTAGGTCCCCTCCAATACAGTTTCTGTGTGTGTTTTCCTCCTACCACCCCCTACCTTATTTTTTTTTTGCTTTATTGTGTATTTAAAGGTTACAAAACATACAAGACAAATACCTAAAGGCTATGGATCTCTTGAAGCTCCTCCGCTTCCGGACAGGAACCGAGGACGCAGCAAGCATTTCCCCTCTGGATCGCCACACTGAGACGCTGAAACAAAAAACTGGAAGCCCTTGGGTCTCTGGTGACGTCAATGAGCTTGGACCCCAATTCCTTGAGAAATCCCAAGGCACTCTTGCCCCAGGGGCCATGCGTCTCAGACGCTATGGGAACAAAGAGGTATTGACCTTCCAGTCGCCTGTACTTGAGTGATTTTGCTGTTTCCCTGTGGTTGGCCGCCCCACCTGCTTGATCAGCTCCGAAGTGTACATAGGTGTCAGCCAGGGTGGATACACATGTGTAGTCCCACACCAACTGTCTACCCTCCTTCCATGAGTATATGGTGATGCCATCAGGGCGAAGTGCGGGGAAATCCGGGTTTTGGACCCCTAGGATGCGAGGTTCTCTCTCCGCTGGGCACCTAGCTGAGACGAGGCTTCTCTTGATGTCATTGACCTCGTTGTGTCTTGCATGCCAGCCCTTTGTGCTTCCGCAATGCAACCCATGCAGTCCGTATTGGTCTGCTTCCACCCTGTTGCAAATACACTTGTATTCAGTGTGAATTGGGGCACCAAGGCGGAGGGCCTCTGCTACACGAATGGATTCTGGATCTAGGCGTGTGCCCATTGCTGACATGGGTACTGCCAGGAGGAAGTCTCCTGCATGGGGGGCATACACTGCTCTGAAGCGGGCTTTCTCCTTGTCTGCTGTTGCGGCGCTGAGCATGGCATCAGCAACTTTTTCCACTAGTGGGTGGTCCCAGCTGGACTGTTTGTGTTGTTTTGTTGGCTCTATAATGGTTGCTGGGGCTGCAAGAATATCCCACTGATTTGAACATTCAGTGAAAGCAGGATCGTGTATTCCTGCTGAATCTCTCAGGGTTGCAGGTAAGATATCTCTGACGAGGTCGTGCGATGCGTGGGAGGAGGAAAGGAAGGCTGGTAGAGCAATTTGGGAGGCTGTGCGGGCACCAAGGCCGCCGAATCTTACAGGAAGTGTTGCTTGCTCCCACTGAGAGTCGTCCAATGGCAGGTTCAGGACTTTCACCAGGATGGACCTCAGAAGGGTGTCATACACATTTAACTTAGGGCTGCTGTAGGATGGAGAACATCTCAGAAAGTAAGTCAACTTAGGGAGAGACAGGCATCTTGTGAGGAGAAAGAGAGCATCATGGGCATCAATCTTGTCAATCCGGTCCAGCATTCTCTTTAGATCAGTGATTTTTGCAGCCTGGACCTGCTCGATTGCTCGTGGGCCAAAGGGGGCACCCAGGAGAGTGCAGTCCGGTGGCTCGACAACGAGATTGTCTGGAAGAACATTTTGTATTTGCCCAGTGATGTCTGGGTTGTGGGAGATTATTTCACATTTGGATGCATTGAGAATGAGGCCTAAGACTGCTCCCTGCTCCTGGATTTTCCTTATATCCTCCAAAATGGTTTCCGGGGTTTCAGCAGGAGTGCTATCATCCAGGTACCAGATGTTTAGCTCGCTTGTCAGACTATCAGTGACCTCTTTGACAGCTAGGCAGAAAAGGAGGGGTGCTAAGGGGTCACCTTGTTGGACAACTTCACAGGAGTTTATTTCATGCTCCCCAAAAAGAAGCTTAGAGTCCTCACTGTAGCACGATCGGATGAACGGGTAAAGGGGACGAAAATGGTTGTGTACAGCCCTGACGACAGCGTCTCATCTGACTTGACTGAAAAGCATTTTTGAAGTCAAGCTTTACTAGTGCCTTCTGGTCCGGGAGATCAGCAATGTAAGCCCGTGCTGCATGTGCTGCAGCTTCACAACCTAGGGGGATCCCAAACCCGAGCTCATGAGGTTTCAGCAAGGTGGCTGCTTCCTGGCTGATAGATCTTACAGCAGCCTTAGCTATGAGGCGTCGGAGGGTGATGGCAACGGCAATGGGCCTGATACCCCTATCCTTCTTCTTTAGAGCACAGAGTGCTGCTCCATAAAAGAGAGGCCTGATGTCCTCAGGGATGCCGCCAGCCAAACACATGTTGGAGAATCTGGTAAGTTCCACTAGAATGCTTCTATATATATAACTTCTATACTATACTTTTGCTTCTATAACTATATACATATATACACACACACACATTATATTTTATATATATATATATATATATATATATATATATATATATATATATATATATATATATATATATATATATATATATATATATATATATATATATGCGGCGCTCGGGTCGACCCAGCATGTAACTAAATTAATCCAAGAAAAAATATGGGAAATTAGAATAATAAATTTGAAATAAATGGAATCCCAACGTGCGACAACACATTCTCTCTCTCTCTCTCTCTCTCTCTCTCTCTCTCTCTCTCTCTCTCTCTCTCTCTCTCTGTGTGTCAATGTACTCACTAAATAGTATTCTAGGGTCGAGCTAAGCTCCTAGCCCCCGCCTTCCTAACGTTCCTATATTAATGCAATGACTCATTTTTCAGCAATTACCACATTACATTTAGAACTGTCAACACTCCTGACGTAGTTCATTGGTGCTTTCAGAACCTTGAGCGTTCTCCGTTCCCTTAAGGTCCTGAAAGTAATTAAACTAAGACAGAACCTCAATATAGTGGAGAGAGCTGTCTCAAAGAAGCCCAAGTTGTGCTTCACTAATGTATCATGACAACACAATCAAGAATCACCCGATTCCTGGGGTTGAGTTGGTCTAGGAAGCCCCTGGTTTGAAGCTCACTGAACAGAATGATGAACCAACCACTGAGGCAAATGTCAGCAGCAGACAACTCCTGCTACACATACTGAAGTTGAGGTCACCAACGACACATCTGCAACTACACATACTGAAGCTAAGGTTTAAGGCCTGACGAAGGCGACTGACCTATCAATGCAAAGGCTGACAATATCAATATTATGATGCGTGGAATCAAGCAAGCGACTCTGTAGAAGACTGCTGCCGTTCAACGTCCCCGCCCCCTCCCAACAGCCTCTCGACCAATAGGTCGCGTTTTGTGTTTTACAGTAACCAACGTGTCAAATGCAATATACTACGAACAGTGGCGACTCAAATATCCACGCGTTCTCCGCATGGCTCAATGGGATAGATGGTTGCTTGCGTTCGGATGCTATTAATAAGTACCAAATGCGACAGAGGCATCTGAACTCCTTTACACATCAGGGGCCAGATTCACGAAGCAGTTACGGAAGTACTTACGAACCTGTGCATCTTTTCTCAATCTTGGACGGCTTTGTTTACAATTTTTAAACAGTTAATGAGCTCCGAAGCACCAGGAGGCTGTTTATAGCAATAACAACAGTTGATTGGGAAGTTTTCATGCTTGTAAACTGATTAATAAATGCAACCAAAGCCGTCAAAGATTGAGGAAAGATGTACACGATCGTAAATACTTGCGTAACTGCTTCGTGAATCCGGGTCATGAGCATCAGAGGTCATGTGGTAGGGATGCTGCTTGATCTCAGAGACATCCAGCCCGTTCTCTCTATTTGACACTCCGTAAAAAAAATAATTTTTTATCAGTTTTAAATGGTAAAAAACATTGTATAAGCAATCCTACGTATTTCTTATACCAATAAAAGTTAGACAAAATAACTCTTTTTGCCTAACCAGAAACGTACGAACCCACACAACCCACCTAACCTGTCGGGACCGACACATCGGAAACTTGAATATTAATGAGCTTTATTTCCAATGAAACGTTGCACTTTAATCAGAATGGTCGATTCCGTGAAAATCTTTGTTTTCCGTGACTGAGCCGTTCACTCGCGATTAAGAAGTCAGAAGGAACTCAAGCGTGACATCTGCTATTCTCAGTGGATGTCCTACTCTTGCACAGGAGCATTTACCCATTAGGATCTATAACCTGGATTGACAAACATCATGACGTCACATAACTCGTGCACACAACACACTATCTCTTGTTTTAGGTGAAGTTAGGATAGCTAGGGTTAGGATATGGTGGGTTAGGATACGGTGGGTTAGGATACGGTGGGTTAGGATACGGTGGGTTACGATACGGTGGGTTACGATACGTTGGTTTGGGTTTAGGTTGGGTGGGGTTGGGTTAGATGAGGCTAGGCTGTGATAGGCTGAGTTGGGCTGGGTTCGGGTATGATAGGTTAGAACATGTTAGGTTAGGATTGCTTATACCGTAGCGATGACGTATAATGGTGCACACTATTCTCAAGTCTTGGACCCTGCTCCATCAACTCGAGTCTCATTCCCAAGTCTGGAAACCGGACAATGAATCCTTTAATCAACAATGAATTTCAGCACAAACTAAATGGATAAACCATTCAAACAAGCTGCTTGCTGCAGTGTTTAGCAGCGAGTTGCAAGCACGCTTAACCATCCATTAATTAAAAGGACTCGACTATTGCAGCCTTGTAGTCCAGGATCCTTCGAATAAACATGTTAAAATGGGATTTGTTTTAACACTTAACATCTTGTATAATCCTTAGTGTAACAAGGATATACCAGGTCCTCGAAAATTATTAGTCTAAATTCAATACTATTGAATTAAATAATTCAACACTATTAAAATAAATAAATCAAGTAAAATTAATTGAAACTGATAAGAATTCCCACAAACGTGTTAATAATTATAACTAGGCTTTTTAAGTCTCATTTTGGCGTGAACTCGTTTAGAAAAGATATTATAGATATTATATATATATATATATATATATATATATATATATATATATATATATATATATATATATATATATATATGTCGTACCTAGTAGCCAGAACGCACTTCTCGGCCTACTATGCAAGGCCCGATTTGCCTCATAAGCCAAGTTTTACTGAATTAATATATTTTCTCTAATTTTTTTCTTATGAAATAATAAAGCTACCCATTTCATTATGTATGAGGTCAATTTTTTTTATTGGAGTTAAAATTAACGTAGATATATGACCGAACCTAACCAACCCTACCTAACCTAACCTAACCTATCTTTATAGGTTAGGTTAGGTAAGGTAGCCTAAAAAGTTAGGTTAGGTAGGTTAGGTAATTGAAACACAATTAATTCATGAAAACTTGGCTTATTAGGCAAATTGGGCCTGGCATAGTAGGCTGAGAAGTACGTTCTGGCTACTAGGTACGACATATATATATTATATATATATATATATATATATATATATATATATATATATATATATATATATATATATATATATCTATACACACACACAGACACACACTGTGTGAGCCTTCCATCTTGGTGGATATAGACGTGTTGGTCAGTACACCCCGGTGAGAGCCTTAAGCCCAACACCAGGCAAAACTCGACGACTACAACACAACAGAGGAAGAATCCGGCGAGAAGACTATCATTCTTCTTCAAATTGTCCATACAAGTTGAACACATATTCCTTAGGGTGAACGTGGGCTATATAATCATACCCAAACTCACTACAATGAATTCATTGTAGGCCCTAAATATTTTATTCAAAACAATATTATCAATATTTTCTAAACAGTTGCAACACAGCAGAAATGAGGTCGTTCGTGAACAATAATATAAGAATTTAACGACTATAAATATCTGGCAAAACTATAAGCAGAGAACCAATAAACTGTGATGACGTTTTCGAAATCAATGGCTGTGAAAGTGAGCAAATTAAAAACAAAACAAGTCATGGAGACTTGTTTACGTGGGGGGGGGGGGGGGGGGGGGGGGGGGGGAGTGGGACTCCGAGTCGTGGAGAGGAGAGACTTGCTAGCTGAATAGTTCAGTCCCTCCTGCAGGGTGACTGCCTTGTGCGTCGTGTCTAACAAGGCAACACCATGGCTGAATTCTACTACTGCTGACAGACTGACTGGTCTTGCTGTTGGCTCGTTGTTGTTGTTGTTGTTGTTGTTGGGTGGTGGTGGTGGTGGACGGGTGGTAGTGGTGGTGGACAGGTGGTGCTAGTGGTGGTGGTCCGGTGCTGTTCGGGGTGGTGGTGGCCCGGTGCTGCTCGGGGTGGTGGTGGTGGTGGCCCGGTGCTGCTCGGGGTGGTGGTGGTGGTGGCGGCCCGGTGCTGCTCGGGTGGTGGTGGTGGTGGTGGTGGCCCGGTGCAGCTAGTGTTGGTGGTGGTGGTGGTGGTGGTGGTGGTGGCCCTGTGCTGCTCGGGGTGGTGGTGGTGGTGGTGGTGGTGGTGGTGGCCCTGTGCTGCTCGGGGTGGTGGTGGTGGTGGTGGTGGCCCTGTGCTGCTCGGGGTGGTGGTGGTGGTGGCCCGGTGCAGCTAGTGTTGGTGGTGGTGGCCCGGTGCAGCTAGTGTTGGTGGTGGTGGCCCGGTGCAGCTAGTGTTGGTGGTGGTGGCCCGGTGCAGCTAGTGTTGGTGGTGGTGACCCGGTGCAGCTAGTGTTGGTGGTGGTGGCCCGGTGCAGCTAGTGTTGGTGGTGGTGGCCCGGTGCAGCTAGTGTTGGTGGTGGTGGCCCGGTGCAGCTAGTGTTGGTGGTGGTGGCCCGGTGCAGCTAGTGTTGGTGGTGGTGGCCCGGTGCAGCTAGTGTTGGTGGTGGTGGCCCGGTGCAGCTAGTGTTTGGTGGTGGTGGCCCGGTGCAGCTAGTGTTGGTGGTGGTGGCCCGGTGCAGCTAGTGTTGGTGGTGGTGGCCCGGTGCAGCTAGTGTTGGTGGTGGTGGCCCGGTGCAGCTAGTGTTGGTGGTGGTGTTAGTGGCCCGGTGCAGCTAGTGTTGGTGGTGGTGTTAGTGGCCCGGTGCAGCTAGTGTTGGTGGTGGTGGTGGTGGCCCGGTGCAGCTAGTGTTGGTGGTGGTGGCCCGGTGCAGCTAGTGTTGGTGGTGGTGGCCCGGTGCAGCTAGTGTTGGTGGCGAGGCTGCACTACAATCCGCGCCAACGTGAATTCTCGTTGCTACCAGAGATCTTGTGCTCTCTATGTTACTTTGAAGCCAAAAAGCAATGTGAAAGTGTTGGTGTATTTGCCTAAAACTCCTAATACCAGTGTGTGTGTGTGTGTGTGTGTGTGTGTGTGTGTGTGTGTGTGTGTGTGTGTGTGTGTGTGTGTGTACCTACCGAGTTGTGCTTGCGGGGGTTAAGCTCTGGCTCTTTGGTCCCGCCTTTCAACTGTCATTCAACTAATGTATAGGTTCCTGAGCCTACTGGGCTCTATTATATCTACACTTAAAGATGTATGGAGGCAGCCTCCACCACACCACTTCCTAATGCATTCCATTTGTCAACTACTCTGACACTGAAAAAATTCTTTCTAACGTCTCTATGGTTTGGGCAATCAATTTCCACCTGTCTCTCCTAGTGCGTGTACCCCTTGTGGTAAATAGTCTGTCTTTATCTACCCTATCAATTCCTGTGTGTGTGTGTGTGTGTGTGTGTGTGTGTGTGTGTGTGTGTGTGTGTGTGTGTGTGTGTGTGTGTGCTGTGTGTGTATTGACACATTTTCAGACTCGGGTTGTTTTATCAACAGCAGTATTGCTTGCATCAGTGTCCTGAAACATGCCAATTATTTGCATATGTAATTCCCATGCAGGAAACACTACGTAACCACAATATTATTTTTAACATTCTTCCGTTGAAATTACGTTGTAATTACGATTACATCATTAAAAGATTACCAAGTTTAAACAAAATATGTGGTTATATTTTGAGAGTGCCGAGATAACACACCTTGCATAATTTTCCTAGATCCTTAATTTTTGTTATATTGTATTTTATATATTATAACGTTCAATTATAGTCATGTCATTATATGTTGTCATATCCTGATTACAATGACGGCGTTCCCAATATCACTTTAAACATACTCGCACTGCTACGGCCTCGATGTTGATATTACATTACTATAATCATATTATAGATATTGCCAGCTCCCGAGCGAAGCCGCACTCAACTCTACGGACTACGCTTGCCGTGTTTAACTACCTCGACCACAGATGAATATTTCACTATCAAGAACACAGCTGGAGATTCTGGTTTATTAACTTGTGAAAACACTAGTCATGTGACCAGTTTAATAAATATATTCATCCCGGAATGCATATGCAGTTACACATAAGAATACCTTTATTCATACAATAGAATTTACTTTGCCTCAGACCAGAGTATGAAGACGAGGAGTCACAATAACGTGGATGAAACATGTTGACCAAGCCACACACTAGAAAGTTAACGAACGACGACGTTTCGGTCCGTCCTGGGCCATTCTCAAGTCATTCACAATCGATTTGAGAATGATTCAGGATGGACCGAAACATCGTCGTCCCTTCACTTACTAGTGTGAGGTTTGGTCAACAGAGTATGAAGCATTTCGGCAACTGTCAGCCCTGTTTCACGGTTCATTTATGTAGGAATATTTGTTTTCTTAATCAACATAATATTTTTAAGTTTTCTTAATGCTATTAACAGAAAACCAAAAAAAAATCAACAGTTTAATATTTTCCAAAAGTGACTAATGAGCTTTGGTTTAAAAATGATCCATTAAGCTATACGAATATATTTGAATGTCTGTTATTTTTATGTAGGAGGACCGACACTTAATTGGGACCTACTTTCCCAGATGACTTATGGGGGTGTATTAGTATAATGAGGTTAAACCCCAATGTCGGAAAATCCGACACCATTTAATAATACCATACAGGCAGATAATATTGCTGTGTTGTATAAACAAGTTAACCCATAGAAAATGTAACTTGTAGTGGAATTTCCGTCTATAGAAAACGGGATATCATTACCACATACTATTATAAATTCACCACCTATTATGGTGGGAATTATTCTTAAATACATTAGTCTTTGGACTTTACCATAATAAAAACATCTCATATAAATTAACTTAATTATCAGAATTAAAATAGAGTAAATGTGACCCTTCTATCACTGTCATCTGGACAATGTAGGCCAGTAGCGTCAGTGAGGAGGGAGTGGTCAGCCATTGTTATTGTTTAAGACCACAGAGTCGTGGAGCGAATTACGGCTCCTATAAATTCTCTTGGACGAAGTGTTATGGAAGATCAGAGTAGTGATCTGCCATCATCAACACGCTGTCATCAATCTCAAGGGAAGTGTCTTTCCGAAACCCGTTTATCTAATCATTTTTGGCCATTAATGTCAGTAGATAGGGCGATCCAGTTAGAACACGAATGATCGACTCAAACAAGGTAATTAAGCCTAGGTCTTTATGGTTCCTTGTTCAGTGTTTTCTCTGATATAGCTGTCATATATTAGGATTCTGGCTTCATAGCTAGCGCCCTTTTGACAGGTCAAGACGAGGAAGCATGCTTTGTGTACCAGTTACTGGGTGATGGAAGCTACCTCAAAGAGGATAATTTGGTGTCTACATCCTGGTTATACCTGGTGGACAAAGGCCTGCTGTACAATAAGATAAGGAACCTCTTCAATGTACACTAATGTGTAGTTAATACTGTAGTTTGATTGGCTGCATATATATAAATTTAATATAAACCC
>NW_025561969.1:0-22721 GCF_020424385.1 Procambarus clarkii | reverse complement strand
ATAAAAATTCGTAATTTCAAACTGCGAATACGTGCAGAGAGCCAGAATTTGGCTCCAAAATATGCCTCAGGCCTCGAAATTGGGATATTTGGGATATTTTAAAAACTGCAGGGAGGTTTGGGACATTTGTGACCAAACGCCGCTTCAACGTACTTGGCATATGTTGGATATAAAAAGTCGTAATTTCAAACTGCGAGTACGTGCAGAGAGCCAAAATTTGGCTCCAAAATATGGCTCAGGCCTCGAAATTGGGATTTTTGGGATATTTCGAAAACTGCAGGGGGTTTGTGCAAATGTGACTAACGCCGCATTCAGTACTTGGCTTATGTTGGGTATAAAATGTCGTAATTTCAAACTGCGAATACGTGCAGAGAGCCAGAATTTGGCTCCAAAATATGGCTCAGGCCTCGAAATTAGGATGTTTGGGATATTTCGAAAACTGCAGGGGGGGTTTGGGACAAATTTCACCAAACGCCGCTTTCAGTACTTAGCATATGTTGGGTATATAAAGCCATAATTTCAAACTGCGAATACGTGCAGAGAGCCAGAATTTGGCTCCAAAATATGGCTCAGGCCTCGAAATTGGGATGTTTGGGATATTTTGAAAACTGCAGGGGGGATTGAGACAAATGTGACCAAACGCATTGGCATATGTTGGGTATAAAAAAGTCGTAATTTCAAAATGCGAATACGTGCAGAGAGCCAGAATTTGGCTCCAAAATATGGCTCAGACCTCGAAATTGGGATATTTGGGGTATTTTGAAAACTGCAGGGGTGTTTGTGCAAAATGTGACTCACTGCTGCTTTGAGTACTTGGAAGATGTTGGGTATAAAAGTCGTAATTTCAAACTGCGAATACGTGCAGAGAGCCAGAATTTGGCTCCAAAATATGGCTCAGGCCTCGAAATTGGGATATTTGGGATATTTTGAAAACTGCAGGGGAGTTTGTGCAAAATGTGACTCACTGCCACTTTCAGTACTTGGCATATGTTGGGTATAAAAAGTCGTAAATTCAATCTGCGAATACGTGCATAGAGCCAGAATTTGGCTCCAAAATATGGCTCAGGCCTCGAAATTGGGATGTTTGGGATATTTTGAAAACTGCAGGAAGCTTTGGGACAAATGTGACCATAGCCGCTTTCAGTACTTGGCATATGTTGGGTATATAAAACCGTAATTTCAAACTGCGAATACGTGCAGAGAGCCAGAATTTGGCTCCAAAATATGGCTCAGGCCTCGAAATTGGGATGTTTGGGATATTTTGAAAACTGCAGGGAGCTTTGGGACAAATGTGACCAAACGCCGCTTTCAGTACTTGGCATAAGTTGGGTATAAAAAGTCATAATTTCAAACTGCGAATACGTGCAGAGAGCCAGAATTTGGCTCCAAAATATGGCTCAGGCCTTGAAATTGAGATGTTTGGGATATTTTGAAAACTGCAGGAGGGATTGGGACAAATGTGACCAAACGCCGCTTTCAGTACTTGGCATAAGTTGGGTATAAAAAGTCGTAATTTCAAACTGCGAATATGTGCAGAGAGCCAGAATTTGGTTCCAAAATATGGCTCAGGCCTCGAAATTGGGATATTTGGGATATTTTGAAAACTGCAGGGGAGTTTGTGCAAAATGTGACTCACTGCTGCTTTCAGTACTTGGAAGATGTTGGGTAAAAAAGTCGTAATTTCAAACTGCGAATACGTGCAGAGAGCCAGAATTTGGCTACAAAATATGGCTCAGGCCTCGAAATTGGGATGTTTGGGATATTTTGAAAACTGCAGGGGAGTTTGCGCAAATTGTGACTCACTGCCACTTTCAGTACTTGGCATATGTTGGGTATAAAAAGTCGCAATATCAAAATATGAATACGTGCAGAGAGCCAGACGTTGGCTCCAAAATATGACTCAGGCCTCGAAATTGGGATGTTTGGGATATTTTGAAAACTGCAGGGAGGTTTGGGACAAATGTGACCAAACGCCGCTTTCAGTACTTGGCATATGTTGGGCATAAAAAATTCGCAATTTCAAACTGCGAATACGTGCAGAGAGCCTGAATTTGGCTCCAAAATATGGCTCAGGCCTCGAAATTGGGATATTTGGGATATTTCGAAAACTGCAGGGGAGTTTGTGCAAAATGTGACTCACTGCCGCTTTCAGGACTTGGCATATGTTGGGTATAAAAAGTCGTAATTTCAATCTGCGAATACGTGCAGAGAGCCAGAATTTGGCTCCAAAATATGCCTCAGGCCTCGAAATTGGGATATTTGGGATATTTTGAAAACTGCAGGGAGGTTTCGGACAAATGTGACCAAACGCCGCTTTCAGTACTTGGCATTTGTTGGGTATAAAAAGTCGTAATTTCAAACTGCGAATACGTGCTGAGAGCCAGAATTTGCCTCCAAAATATGGCTCAGGCCTCGAAATTGAGATGTTTAGGATATTTTGAAAACTGCAGGGGAGATTGGGACAAATGTGACCAAACGCCGCTTTCAGTACTTAGCATATTATGAGTATAAAATTCGCAATTTCAAACTGCGAATAAGTGCAAAGAACCAGAATTTGGCTCCAAAATATGCCTCAGGCCTCGAAATTGGGATATTTGGGATATTTTAAAAACTGCAGGGAGGTTTGGGACATTTGTGACCAAACGCCGCTTCAACGTACTTGGCATATGTTGGATATAAAAAGTCGTAATTTCAAACTGCGAGTACGTGCAGAGAGCCAAAATTTGGCTCCAAAATATGGCTCAGGCCTCGAAATTGGGATTTTTGGGATATTTCGAAAACTGCAGGGGAGTTTGTGCGAAATGTGACTAACTGCCGCATTCAGGACTTGGCTTATGTTGGGTATAAAATGTCGTAATTTCAAACAGCGAACACGTGCATAGAGCCAGAATTTGGCTCCAAAATATGGCTCAGGCCTCGAAATTAGGATGTTTGGGATATTTCGAAAACTGCAGGGGGGGTTTGTGACAAATGTCACCAAACGCCGCTTTCAGTACTTGGCATATGTTGGGTATATAAAGCCATAATTTCAAACTGCGAATACGTGCAGAGAGCCAGAATTTGGCTCCAAAATATGGCTCAGGCCTCGAAATTGGGATGTTTGGGATATTTTGAAAACTGCAGGGGGGATTGAGACAAATGTGACCAAACGCATTGGCATATGTTGGGTATAAAAAGTCGTAATTTCAAAATGCGAATACGTGCAGAGAGCCAGAATTTGGCTCCAAAATATGGCTCAGGCCTCGAAATTGGGATATTTGGGATATTTTGAAAACTGCAGGGGAGTTTGTGCAAAATGTGACTCACTGCTGCTTTCAGTACTTGGCATATGTTGGGTATAAAAAGTCGTAATTTCAAACTGCGAATACGTGCAGAGAGCCAGAATTTGGCTCCAAAATATGGCTCAGGCCTCGAAATTGGGATGTTTGGGATATTTTGAAAACTGCAGGGGAGTTTGCGCAAATTGTGACTCACTGCCACTTTCAGTACTTGGCATATGTTGGGTATAAAAAGTCGTAATATCAAAATATGAATACGTGCAGAGAGCCAGACGTTGGCTCCAAAATATGACTCAGGCCTCGATATTGGGATGTTTGGGATATTTAGAAAACTGCAGGGAGGATTGGGACAAATGTGACCAAACGCCGCTTTCAGTACTTGGCATATGTTGGGTATAAAAAGTCGTAATTTCAAACTGCGAATACGTGCAGAGAGCCAGAATTTGGCTCCAAAATATGGCTCAGGCCTCGAAATTGGGATATTTGGGATATTTTCAAAACTGCAAGGGAGATTGTGCAAAATGTGACTCACTGCTGCTTTCGGTACTTGGCATATGTTGGGTATAAAAAGTCGTAATTTCAAACTGCGAATACGTGCAGAGAGTCAGAATTTGGCTACAAAATATGGCTCAGGCCTCGAAATTGGGATATTTGGAATATTTCGAAAACTGGAGGGGAGTTTGTGCAAAATGTGACTCACTGCCGCTTTCAGGACTTGGCATATGTTGGGTATAAAAAGTCGTAATTTCAAACTGCGAATACGTGCATAGAGCCAGAATTTGGCTCCAAAATATGGCTCAGGCCTCGAAATTGGGATGTTTGGGATATTTTGAAAACTGCAGGGAGGTTTGGGACAAATGTGACCAAACGCCGCTTTCAGTACTTGGCATATGTTGGGTATAAAAAGTCGTAATTTCAAACTGCGAATACGTGCAGAGAGCCAGAATTTGGCTCCAAAATATGGCTCAGGCCTCGAAATTGGGATGTTTGGGATATTTTGAAAACTGCAGGGAGTTTTGGACAAATGTGACCAAACGCCGCTTTCAGTACTTGGCATATGTTGGGTATAAAAAGTCGTAATTTCAAACTGCGAATACGTGCAGAGAGCCAGAATTTGGCTCCAAAATATGGCTCAGGCCTCGAAATTGGGATGTTTGGGATATTTTGAAAACTGCAGGGGGTTTGGGACAAATGTGACCAAACGCCGCTTTCAGTACTTGGCATATGTTGGGTATAAAAAGTCGTAATTTCAAACTGCGAATACGTGCAGAGAGCCAGAATTTGGCTCCAAAATATGGCTCAGGCCTCGAAATTGGGATATTTGGGATATTTTGAAAACTGCAGGGGAGTTTGTGCAAAATGTGACTCACTGCCGCTTTCAGTACTTGGCATATGTTGGGTATAAAAAGTCGTAATTTCAAACTGCGAATACGTGCAGAGAGCCAGAATTTGGCTCCAAAATATGGCTCAGGCCTCGAAATTGGGATGTTTGGGATATTTTGAAAACTGCAGGGGAGTTTGCGCAAATGTGACTCACTGCCACTTTCAGTACTTGGCATATGTTGGGTATAAAAAGTCGTAATTTCAAACTATGAATACGTGCAGAGAGCCAGACGTTGGCTCCAAAATATGGCTCAGGCCTCGAAATTGGGATGTTTGGGATATTTAGAAAACTGCAGGGAGGTTTGGGACAAATGTGACCAAACGCCGCTTTCAGTACTTGGCATATGTTGGGTATAAAAAAGTCGTAATTTCAAACTGCGAATACGTGCAGAGAGCCAGAATTTGGCTCCAAAATATGGCTCAGGCCTCGAAATTGGGATATTTGGGATATTTTGAAAACTGCAGGGGAGTTTGTGCAAAATGTGACTCACTGCCGCTTTCAGTACTTGGCATATGTTGGGTATAAAAAGTCGTAATTTCAAACTGCGAATACGTGCAGAGAGCCAGAATTTGGCTCCAAAATATGGCTCAGGCCTCGAAATTGGGATATTTGGGATATTTTGAAAACTGCAGGGGAGTTTGTGCAAAATGTGACTCACTGCCGCTTTCAGTACTTGGCATATGTTGGGTATAAAAAGTCGTAATTTCAAACTGCGAATACGTGCAGAGAGCCAGAATTTGGCTCCAAAATATGGCTCAGGCCTCGAAATTGGGATGTTTGGGATATTTTGAAAACTGCAGGGAGGTTTGGGACAAATGTGACCAAACGCCGCTTTCAGTACTTGGCATATGTTGGGTATAAAAAGTCGTAATTTCAAACTGCGAATACGTGCAGAGAGCCAGAATTTGGCTCCAAAATATGGCTCAGGCCTCGAAATTGGGATGTTTGGGATATTTTGAAAACTGCAGGGGAGGTTTGGGACAAATGTGACCAAACGCCGCTTTCAGTACTTGGCATATGTTGGGTATAAAAAGTCGTAATTTCAAACTGCGAATACGTGCAGAGAGCCAGAATTTGGCTCCAAAATATGGCTCAGGCCTCGAAATTGGGATGTTTGGGATATTTTGAAAACTGCAGGGGGGTTTGGGACAAATGTGACCAAACGCCGCTTTCAGTACTTGGCATATGTTGGGTATAAAAAGTCGTAATTTCAAACTGCGAATACGTGCAGAGAGCCAGAATTTGGCTCCAAAATATGGCTCAGGCCTCGAAATTGGGATATTTGGGATATTTTGAAAACTGCAGGGGAGTTTGTGCAAAATGTGACTCACTGCCGCTTTCAGTACTTGGCATATGTTGGGTATAAAAAGTCGTAATTTCAAACTGCGAATACGTGCAGAGAGCCAGAATTTGGCTCCAAAATATGGCTCAGGCCTCGAAATTGGGATGTTTGGGATATTTTGAAAACTGCAGGGGAGTTTGCGCAAATGTGACTCACTGCCACTTTCAGTACTTGGCATATGTTGGGTATAAAAAGTCGTAATTTCAAAATGCGAATACGTGCAGAGAGCCAGAATTTGGCTCTAAAATATAGCTCAGGCCTCGAAATTAGGATGTTTGGGATATTTAGAAAACTGCAGGGAGGTTTGGAACAAATGTGACCAAACGCCGCTTTCAGTACTTGGCATATGTTGGGTATAAAAAAGTCGTAATTTCAAACTGCGAATACGTGCAGAGAGCCAGAATTTGGCTCCAAATATGGCTCAGGCCTCGAAATTGGGATATTTGGGATATTTTGAAAACTGCAGGGGAGTTTGGACAAATGTGACTCAAACGCCGCTTTCAGTACTTGGCATATGTTGGGTATAAAAAGTCGTAATTTCAAACTGCGAATACGTGCAGAGAGCCAGAATTTGGCTCCAAAATATGGCTCAGGCCTCGAAATTGGGATGTTTGGGATATTTTGAAAACTGCAGGGAGGTTTGGGACAAATGTGACCAAACGCCGCTTTCAGTACTTGGCATATGTTGGGTATAAAAAGTCGTAATTTCAAACTGCGAATACGTGCAGAGAGCCAGAATTTGGCTCCAAAATATGGCTCAGGCCTCGAAATTGGGATATTTGGGATATTTTGAAAACTGCAGGGGAGTTTGTGCAAAATGTGACTCACTGCCGCTTTCAGTACTTGGCATATGTTGGGTATAAAAAGTCGTAATTTCAAACTGCGAATACGTGCAGAGAGCCAGAATTTGGCTCCAAAATATGGCTCAGGCCTCGAAATTGGGATGTTTGGGATATTTTGAAAACTGCAGGGAGGTTTGGGACAAATGTGACCAAACGCCGCTTTCAGTACTTGGCATATGTTGGGTATAAAAAGTCGTAATTTCAAACTGCGAATACGTGCAGAGAGCCAGAATTTGGCTCCAAAATATGGCTCAGGCCTCGAAATTGGGATGTTTGGGATATTTTGAAAACTGCAGGGAGGTTTGGGACAAATGTGACCAAACGCCGCTTTCAGTACTTGGCATATGTTGGGTATAAAAAGTCGTAATTTCAAACTGCGAATACGTGCAGAGAGCCAGAATTTGGCTCCAAAATATGGCTCAGGCCTCGAAATTGGGATATTTGGGATATTTTGAAAACTGCAGGGGAGTTTGTGCAAAATGTGACTCACTGCTGCTTTCAGTACTTGGCATATGTTGGGTATAAAAAGTCGTAATTTCAAACTGCGAATACGTGCAGAGAGCCAGAATTTGGCTCCAAAATATGGCTCAGGCCTCGAAATTGGGATGTTTGGGATATTTTGAAAACTGCAGGGGAGTTTGTGCAAATGTGACTCACTGCCGCTTTCAGTACTTGGCATATGTTGGGTATAAAAAGTCGTAATTTCAAACTGCGAATACGTGCAGAGAGCCAGAATTTGGCTCCAAAATATGGCTCAGGCCTCGAAATTGGGATGTTTGGGATATTTTGAAAACTGCAGGGAGGTTTGGGACAAATGTGACCAAACGCCGCTTTCAGTACTTGGCATATGTTGGGTATAAAAAAGTCGTAATTTCAAACTGCGAATACGTGCAGAGAGCCAGAATTTGGCTCCAAAATATGGCTCAGGCCTCGAAATTGGGATGTTTGGGATATTTTGAAAACTGCAGGGGAGTTTGGGCAAAATGTGACTCACTGCCGCTTTCAGTACTTGGCATATGTTGGGTATAAAAAGTCGTAATTTCAAACTGCGAATACGTGCAGAGAGCCAGAATTTGGCTCCAAAATATGGTTCAGGCCTCGAAATTGGAATATTTGGGATATTTTGAAAACTGCAGGGAGGTTTGGACAAATGTGACCAAACGCCGCTTTCAGTACTTGGCATATGTTGGGTATAAAAAGTCGTAATTTCAAACTGCGAATACGTGCAGAGAGCCAGAATTTGGCTCCAAAATATGGCTCAGGCCTCGAAATTGGGATGTTTGGGATATTTGAAAACTGCAGGGGAGTTTGGGACAAATGTGACCAAACGCCGCTTTCATTACTTGGCATATGTTGGGTATAAAAAGTCTTAATTTCAAACTGCGAATACGTGCAGAGAGCCTGAATTTGACTCCAAAATATGGTTCAGGCCTCGAAATTGGGATATTTGGGATATTTTGAAAACTGCAGGGAGGTTTGGGACAAATGTGACCAAACGCCGCTATCAGTACTTCACATATGTTGGGTATAAAAAGTCGTAATTTCAAACTGCGAATACGTGCAGAGAGCCAGAATTTGGCTCCAAAATATGACTCAGGCCTCGAAATTGGGATGTTTAGGATATTTTGAAAACTGCAGGGGAGTTTGTGCAAAATGTGACTCACTGCCGCTTTCATTACTTGGCATATGTTGGGTATAAAAAGTCGTAATTTCAAACTGCGAATACGTGCAGAGAGCCAGAATTTGGCTCCAAAATATGACTCAGGCCTCGAAATTGGGATGTTTAGGATATTTTGAAAACTGGAGGGAAGTTAGGTACAAATGTGACCAAACGCCGCTTTCAGTACTTATCATATGTTGGGTATAAAAAGTCATAATTTCAAACTGCGAATACGTGCAGAGAGCCAGAATATGGCTCCAAAATATGGATCAAGGCTCGAAATTGGGATATTTGGGATATTTCGAAAACTGCAGGGGAGTTTGGCCAAATTTTACTCAACGCCGCTTTCAGTACTTGGCATATGTTGGGTATAAAAAGTCGTAATTTCAAACTGCGAATACGTGCAGAGAGCCAGAATTTGGCTCCAAAATATGGCTCAGGCCTCGAAATTGGGATGTTTGGGATATTTTGAAAACTGCAGGGAGGTTTGGGACAAATGTGACCAAACGCCGCTTTCAGTACTTGGCATATGTTGGGTATAAAAAGTCGTAATTTCAAACTGCGAATACGTGCAGAGAGCCAGAATTTGGCTCCAAAATATGGCTCAGGCCTCGAAATTGGGATATTTGGGATATTTTGAAAACTGCAGGGGAGTTTGTGCAAAATGTGACTCACTGCCGCTTTCAGTACTTGGCATATGTTGGGTATAAAAAGTCGTAATTTCAAACTGCGAATACGTGCAGAGAGCCAGAATTTGGCTCCAAAATATGGCTCAGGCCTCGAAATTGGGATGTTTGGGATATTTTGAAAACTGCAGGGGGTTTGGGACAAATGTGACCAACGCCGCTTTCAGTACTTTGCATATGTTGGTTATAAAAAGTCGTAATATCAAACTGCGAATACGTGCAGAAAGCCAGAATTTGGCTCCAAAATATGGCTCAGGCCTCGAAATTGGGATGTTTGGGATATTTTTAAAAATGCAATGAGGTTTGGGACAAATGTGACCAAACGCCGCTTTCAGTACTTCGCATATGTTGGGTATAAAAAGTCGTAATTTCAAACTGCGAATACGTGCAGAGAGCCAGAATTTGGCTCCAAAATATGGCTCAGGCCTCGAAATTGGGATGTTCGGGATATTTTGAAAATTGCAGGGGGGATTGGGACAAATGTGGCCAAACGCCGCTTTCAGTACTTGGCATTTGTTGGGTATAAAAAAGTCATAATATCAAACTGCGAATACGTACAGAGAGCCAAAATTTTGCTTCAAAATATGGCTCAGGCCTCGAAATTGGGATATTTGGGATATTTTGAAAGCTGCAGGGGAGTTTGTGCAAAATGTGACTCACTGCTGCTTTCAGTACTTGGCATATGTTGGGTAAAGAAAGTCGCAATTTCAAACTGCGAATACATACATTGGGCCAGAATTTGGCTCCAAAATATGGCTCAGGCCTCGAAATTGGGATGTTCGGAATATTTTGAAAACTGCAGGGGAGTTTGCGCAAATGTGACTCACTGCCACTTTCAGTACTTGGCATATGTTGGGTATAAAAAGTCGTAATATCAAAATGCGAATACGTGCAGAGAGCCAGAATTTGGCTCCAAAATATGGCTCAGGCCTCGAAATTGGGATGTTTGGGATATTTAGAAAACTGCAGGGAGGTTTGGGACAAATGTGACCAAACGCCGCTTTCAGTACTTGGCATATGTTGGGTATAAAAAAGTCGCAATTTCAAACTGCGAATACGTGCAGAGAGCCAGAATTTGGCTCCAAAATATGGCTCAGGCCTCGAAATTGGGATATTTGGGATATTTCGAAAACTGCAGGGGAGTTTGTGCAAAATGTGACTCACTGCCGCTTTCAGTACTTGGCATATGTTGGGTATAAAAAGTCGTAATTTCAAACTGCGAATACGTGCAGAGAGCCAGAATTTGGCTCCAAAATATGGCTCAGGCCTCGAAATTGGGATATTTGGGATATTTTGAAAACTGCAGGGAGGTTTGGGACAAATGTGACCAAACGCCGCTTTCAGTACTTGGCATATGTTGGGTATAAAAGTCGTAATTTCAAACTGCGAATACGTGCAGAGAGCCAGAATTTGGCTCCAAAATATGGCTCAGGCCTCGAAATTGGGATGTTTGGGATATTTTGAAAACTGCAGGGGAGTTTGGGACAAATGTGACCAAACGCCGCTTTCAGTACTTGGCATATGTTGGGTATAAAAAGTCGTAATTTCAAACTGCGAATACGTGCAGAGAGCCAGAATTTGGCTCCAAAATATGGCTCAGGCCTCGAAATTGGGATGTTTGGGATATTTTGAAAACTGCAGGGAGGTTTGGGACAAATGTGACCAAACGCCGCTTTCAGTACTTGGCATATGTTGGGTATAAAAAGTCGTGATTTCAAACTGCGAATACGTGCAGAGAGCCAGAATTTGGCTCCAAAATATGGCTCAGGCATCGAAATTGGGATATTTGGGATATTTTGAAAACTGCAGGGAGTTTGTGCAAAATGTGACTCACTGCTGCTTTCATGACTTGGCATATGTTGGGTATAAAAAGTCGTAATTTCAAACTGCGAATACGTGCAGAGAGGCTGAATTTGGCTCCAAAATATGGCTCAGGCCTCGAAATTGGGATATTTGGGATATTTCGAAAACTGCAGGGGAGTTTGTGCAAAATGTGACTCACTGCCACTTACAGGACTTGGCATATGTTGGGTATAAAAAGTCGTAAATTCAAACTGCGAATACGTGCAGAGAGCCAGAATTTGGCTCCAAAATATGGCTCAGGCCTCGAAATTGGGATGTTTGGGATATTTTGAAAACTGCAGGGAGGTTTGGGACAAATGTGACCAAACGCCGCTTTCAGTACTTGGCATATGTTGGGTATAAAAAGTCGTTATTTCAAACTGGGAATACGTGCAGAGAGACTGAATTTGGTTCCAAAATATGGCTCAGGCCTCGGAATTGGGATGTTTGGGATATTTTAAAAACTGCAGTTAGATTTGGGACAAATGTGACCAAACGCCGCTTTCAGTACTTCGCGTATGTTGGGTATAAAAAGTCGAAATTTCAAACTGCGAATACGTGCAGAGAGCCAGAATTTGGCTCCAAAATATGGCTCAGGCCTCGAAATTGGGATATTTGGGATATTTTGAAAACTGCAGGGGAGTTTGTGCAAAATGTGACTCACTGCCGCTTTCAGTACTTGGCATATGTTGGGTAAAAAAGTCGTAATTTCAAACTGCGAATACGTGCAGAGAGCCAGAATTTGGCTCCAAAATATGGCTCAGGCCTCGAAATTGGGATGTTTGGGATATTTTGAAAACTGCAGGGGAGTTTGCGCAAATGTGACTCACTGCCGCTTTCAGTACTTGGCATATGTTGGGTATAAAAAGTCGTAATTTCAAAATGCGAATACGTGCAGAGAGCCAGAATTTGGCTCCAAAATATGGCTCAGGCCTCGAAATTGGGATGTTTGGGATATTTTGAAAACTGCAGGAGAGGTTTGGGACAAATGTGACCAAACGCCGCTTTCAGTACTTGGCATATGTTGGGTATAAAAAATCGTAATTTCAAACTGCGAATACGTGCAGAGAGCCAGAATTTGGCTCCAAAATATGGCTCAGGCCTCGAAATTGGGATATTTGGGATATTTCGAAAACTGCAGGGGAGTTTGTGCAAAATGTGACTCACTGCCGCTTTCAGTACTTGGCATATGTTGGGTATAAAAAGTCGTAATTTCAAACTGCGAATACGTGCAGAGAGCCTGAATTTGGCTCCAAAATATGGCTCAGGCCTCGAAATTGGGATATTTAGGATATTTTGAAAACTGCAGGGACGTTTGGGACAAATGTGACCAAACGCCGCTTTCAGTACTTGGCATATGTTGGGTATAAAAAGTCGTAATTTCAAACTGCGAATACGTGCAGAGAGCCAGAATTTGGCTCCAAAATATGGCTCAGGCCTCGAAATTGGGATGTTTGGGATATTTTGAAAACTGCAGGGGAGATTGAGACAAATGTGACCAAACGCCGCTTTCAGTACTTGGCATATGTTGGGTATAAAAAAGTCGTAATTTCAAACTGCGAATACGTGCAGAGAGCCAGAATTTGGCTCCAAAATATGGCTCAGGCCTCGAAATTGGGATATTTGGGATATTTTGAAAACTGCAGGGAGTTTGGGACAAATGTGACCAAACGCCGCTTTCAGTACTTGGCATATGTTGGGTATAAAAAGTCGTAATTTCAAACTGCGAATACGTGCAGAGAGCCAGAATTTGGCTCCAAAATATGGCTCAGGCCTCGAAATTGGGATTTTTGGGATATTTTGAAAACTGCAGGGGAGTTTGTGCAAAATGTGACTCACTGCCGCTTTCAGGACTTGGCATATGTTGGGTATAAAAAGTCGTAATTTCAAACTGCGAATACGTGCAGAGAGCCAGAATTTGGCTCCAAAATATGGCTCAGGCCTCGAAATTGAGATGTTTGGGATATTTTGAAAACTGCAGGGGGGTTTGTGGACAAATGTGACCAAACGCCGCTTTCAGGACTTGGCATATGTTGGGTATAAAAAGTCGTAAATTCAATCTGCGAATACGTGCATAGAGCCAGAATTTGGCTCCAAAATATGGCTCAGGCCTCGAAATTGGGATGTTTAGGATATTTTGAAAACTGCAGGGAGGTTTGGGACAAATGTGACCAAACGCATTGGCATATGTTGGGTATAAAAAAGTCGTAATTTCAAACTGCGAATACGTGCAGAGAGCCAGAATTTGGCTCCAAAATATGGCTCAGGCCTCGAAATTGGGATATTTGGGATATTTTGAAAACTGCAGGGGAGTTTGTGCAAAATGTGACTCACTGCTGCTTTCAGTACTTGGAAGATGTTGGGTATAAAAGTCGTAATTTCAAACTGCGAATACGTGCAGAGAGCCAGAATTTGGCTCCAAAATATGGCTCAGGCCTCGAAATTGGGATGTTTGGGATATTTTGAAAACTGCAGGGGAGTTTGCGCAAATTTTGACTCACTGCCTCTTTCAGTACTTGGCATATGTTGGGTATAAAAAGTCGTAATTTCAAAATGCGAATACGTGCAGAGAGCCAGAATTTGGCTCCAAAATATGGCTCAGGCCTCGAAATTGGGATGTTTGGGATATTTAGAAAATTGCAGGGAGGATTGGGACAAATGTGACCAAACGCCGCTTTCAGTACTTGGCATATGTTGGGTATAAAAAAGTCGTAATTTCAAACTGCGAATACGTGCAGAGAGCCAGAATTTGGCTCCAAAATATGGCTCAGGCCTCGAAATTGGGATATTTGGGATATTTTGAAAACTGCAGGGGAGTTTGTGCAAAATGTGACTCACTGCCGCTTTCAGTACTTGGCATATGTTGGGTATAAAAAGTCGTAATTTCAAACTGCGAATACGTGCAGAGAGCCAGAATTTGGCTCCAAAATATGGCTCAGGCCTCGAAATTGGGATGTTTGGGATATTTTGAAAACTGCAGGGGAGTTTGTGCAAAATGTGACTCACTGCCGCTTTCAGTACTTGGCATATGTTGGGTATAAAAAGTCGTAATTTCAAACTGCGAATACGTGCAGAGAGCCAGAATTTGGCTCCAAAATATGGCTCAGGCCTCGAAATTGGGATGTTTGGGATATTTTGAAAACTGCAGGGAGGTTTGGGACAAATGTGACCAAACGCCGCTTTCAGTACTTGGCATATGTTGGGTATAAAAAGTCGTAATTTCAAACTGCGAATACGTGCAGAGAGCCAGAATTTGGCTCCAAAATATGGCTCAGGCCTCGAAATTGGGATGTTTGGGATATTTTGAAAACTGCAGGGGAGTTTGGGACAAATGTGACCAAACGCCGCTTTCAGTACTTGGCATATGTTGGGTATAAAAAGTCGTAATTTCAAACTGCGAATACGTGCAGAGAGCCAGAATTTGGCTCCAAAATATGGCTCAGGCCTCGAAATTGGGATGTTTGGGATATTTTGAAAACTGCAGGGGAGTTTGTGCAAAATGTGACTCACTGCCGCTTTCAGTACTTGGCATATGTTGGGTATAAAAAGTCGTAATTTCAAACTGCGAATACGTGCAGAGAGCCAGAATTTGGCTCCAAAATATGGCTCAGGCCTCGAAATTGGGATATTTGGGATATTTCGAAAACTGCAGGGGAGTTTGCGCAAAATGTGACTCACTGACGCTTTCAGTACTTGGCATATGTTGGGTATAAAAATTCATAATTTCAAACTGCGAATACGTGCAGAGAGCCAGAATTTGGCTCCAAAATATGGCTCAGGCCTCGAAATTGGGATGTTTGGGATATTTTGAAAACTGCAGGGTGGTTTGGGACAAATGTGACCAAACGCCGCTTTCAGTACTTGGCATATGTTGGGTATAAAAAATCGTAATTTTAAACTGCGAATATGAGCAGAGAGGCAGAATTTGGCTCCAAAATATGGCTCAGGCCTCGAAATTGGGATATTGGGGATATTTTGAAAACTGCAGGGGAGTTTGTGCAAAATGTGACTCACTGCCGCTTTCAGTACTTGGCATATGTTGGGTATAAAAAGTCGTTATTTCAAACTGCGAATACGTGCAGAGAGCCAGAATTTGGCTAAAAAATATGGCTCAGGCATAGAAATTGGGATATTTGGGTTATTTTGAAAACTGCAGGGGAATTTGTGCAAAATGTGACTCACTGCCGCTGTCAGTACTTGGCATATGTTGGGTATAAAAAGTCGTAATTTCAAACTGCGAATACGTGCAGAGAGCGAGAATTTGGCTCCAAAATATGGCTCAGGCCTTGATATTGGGATATTTGGGATATTTTGAAAACTGCAGGGAGGTTTGGACAAATGTAACCAAACCCCGCTTTCAGTACTTGGCATTTGTTGGGTATAAAAAGTCGTAATTTCAAACTGCGAATACGTGCAGAGAGCCAGAATTTGGCTCCAAAATATGGCTCAGGCCTCGAAATGGGGATGTTTGGGATATTTTGAAAACTGCAGGGGAGTTTGGGACAAATATGAGCTAACGCCATTTTCAGTACTTGGCATATGTTGGGTATAAAAAATCATAATTTCAAACTGCGAATACGTGCAGAGAGCCTGAATCTGGCTCCAAAATATGGCTCAGGCCTCGAAATTGGGATGTTTGGGATACTTTGTAAACTGCAGGGAGGTTTGGGACAAATGTGACCAAACGCCGCTTTCAGTACTTGGCATATGTTGGGTATAAAAAGTCGTAATTTCAAACTGCGAATACGTGCAGAGAGCCAGAATTTGGCTCCAAAATATGGCTCAGGCCTCGAAATTGGGATGTTTGGGATATTTTGAAAACTGCAGGGGAGTTTGTGCAAATGTGACTAACTGCCGCTTTCAGTACTTGGCATATGTTGGGTATAAAAAGTCGTAATTTCAAACTGCGAATACGTGCAGAGAGCCAGAATTTGGCTCCAAAATATGGCTCAGGCCTCGAAATTGGGATGTTTGGGATATTTCGAAAACTGCAGGGGGGTTTGGGACAAATGTGACCAAACGCCGCTTTCAGTACTTGGCATATGTTGGGTATAAAAAGTCGTAATTTCAAACTGCGAATACGTGCAGAGAGCCAGAATTTGGCTCCAAAATATGGCTCAGGCCTCGAAATTGGGATGTTTGGGATATTTTGAAAACTGCAGGGGGTTTGGGACAAATGTGACCAAACGCATTGGCATATGTTGGGTATAAAAAGTCGTAATTTCAAACTGCGAATACGTGCAGAGAGCCAGAATTTGGCTCCAAAATATGGCTCAGGCCTCGAAATTGGGATATTTGGGATATTTTGAAAACTGCAGGGGTGTTTGTGCAAAATGTGACTCACTGCTGCTTTCAGTACTTGGCATATGTTGGGTATAAAACTCGTAATTTCAAGCTGCGAATACGTGCAGAGAGCCAGAATTTGGCTCCAAAATTTGGCTCAGGCCTCGAAATTGGGATATTTGGAATATTTCGAAAACTGCAGGGGAGTTTGTGCAATATGTGACTCACTGCCGCTTTCAGGACATGGCATATGTTGGGTATAAAAAGTCGTAATTCCAAACTGCGAATACGTGCAGAGAGCCAGAATTTGGCTCCAAAATATGGCTCAGGCCTCGAAATTGGGATGTTTAGGATATTTTGAAAACTGCAGGGAGGTTTGGGACCAATATGACCAAACGCCGCTTTCAGTACTTGGCATATGTTGGGTATAAAACTCGTAATTTCAAACTGCGAATACGTGCAGAGAGCCAGAATTTGGCTCCAAAATATGGCTCAGGCCTCGAAATTGGGATATTTGGGATATTTTGAAAACTGCAGGGGAGTTTGTGCAAAATGTGACTCACTGCCGCTTTCAGGACTTGGCATATGTTGGGTATAAAAAGTCGTAATTTCAAACTGCGAATACGTGCAGAGAGCCAGAATTTGGCTCCAAAATATGGCTCAGGCCTCGAAATTGGGATGTTTGGGATATTTTGAAAACTGCAGGGAGGTTTGGGCAAATGTGACCAACGCCGCTTTCAGTACTTGGCATATGTTGGGTATAAAAAGTCGTAATTTCAAACTGCGAATACGTGCAGAGAGCCAGAATTTGGCTCCAAAATATGGCTCAGGCCTCGAAATTGGGATGTTTGGGATATTTTGAAAACTGCAGGGAGGTTTGGGACAAATGTGACCAAACTCCGCTTTCAGTACTTGGCATATGTTGGGTATAAAAAGTCGTAATTTCAAACTGCGAATACGTGCAGAGAGCCAGAATTTGGCTCCAAAATATGGCTCAGGCCTCGAAATTGGGATGTTTGGGATATTTTGAAAACTGCAGGGGGGGTTTGGGACAAATGTGACCAAACGCCGCTTTCAGTACTTGGTATATGTTGGGTATAAAAAGTCGTAATTTCAAACTGCGAATACGTGCAGAGAGCCAGAATTTGGCTCCAAAATATGGCTCAGGCCTCGAAATTGGGATATTTGGGATATTTTGAAAACTGCAGGGGAGTTTGTGCAAAATGTGACTCACTGCTGCTTTCAGTACTTGGCATATGTTGGGTATAAAAAGTCGTAATTTCAAACTGCGAATACGTGCAGAGAGCCAGAATTTGGCTACAAAATATGGCTCAGGCCTCGAAATTGGGATGTTTGGGATATTTTGAAAACTGCAGGGGAGTTTGCGCAAATGTGACTCACTGCCACTTTCAGTACTTGGCATATGTTGGGTATAAAAAGTCGCAATTTCAAAATGCGAATACGTGCAGAGAGCCAGAATTTGGCTCCAAAATATGGCTCAGGCCTCGAAATTGGGATGTTTGGGATATTTAGAAAACTGCAGGGAGGTTTGGGACAAATGTGACCAAACGCCGCTTTCAGTACTTGGCATATGTTGGGTATAAAAAAGTCGTAATTTCAAACTGCGAATACGTGCAGAGAGCCAGAATTTGGCTCCAAAATATGGCTCAGGCCTCGAAATTGGGATTTTTGGGATATTTTGAAAACTGGAGGGGAGTTTGTGCAAAATGTGACTCACTGCCGCTTTCAGTACTTGGCATATGTTGGGTATAAAAAGTCGTAATTTCAAACTGCGAATACGTGCAGAGAGCCAGAATTTGGTTCCAAAATATGGCTCAGGCCTCGATACTGGGATATTTGGGATATTTTGAAAACTGCAGGGAGGTTTGGACAAATGTGACCAAACGCCGCTTTCAGTACTTGGCATATGTTGGGTATAAAAAGTCGTAATTTCAAACTGCGAATACGTGCAGAGAGCCAGAATTTGGCTCCAAAATATGGCTCAGGCCTCGAAATTGGGATGTTTGGGATATTTTGAGAACTGCAGGGGACTTTGGGACAAATGTGACTCACGCCGCTTTCAGTACTTGGCATATGTTGGGTATAAAAAGTCGTAATTTCAAACTGCGAATACGTGCAGAGAACCTGAATTTGGCTCTTAAATATGGCTCAGGCCTCGAAATTGGGATATTTGGGATAGTTTGAAAACTGCAGGGAGGTTTGGGACAAATGTGACCAAACGCCGCTTTCAGTACTTGGAATATGTTGGGTATAAAAAAGTAGTAATTTCAAACTGCGAGTACGTGCAGAGAGCCAGAATTTTACTCCAAAATATGGCTCAGATCTCGAAATTGGGATGTTTGGGATATTTCGAAAACTGCAGGGGAGTTTGTGCAAAATGTGACTCACTGCCGCTTCAGGACTTGGCATATGTTGGGTATAAAAAGTCGTAATATCAAACTGCGAATACGTGCTGAGAGCCAGAATTTGGCTCTAAAATATGGCTCAGGCCTCGAAATTGGGATGTTTGGGATATTTTGAAAACTGCAGGGGGGTTTGGGACAAATGTGACCAAACGCCGCTTTCAGTACTTGGCATATGTTGGGTATAAAAAGTCGTAATTTCAAACTGCGAATACGTGCAGAGAGCCAGAATTTGGCTCCAAAATATGGCTCAGGCCTCGAAATTGGGATATTTGGGATATTTTGAAAACTGCAGGGGGAGTTTGTTCAAATGTGACTCACTGCCGCTTTCAGTACTTGGCATATGTTGGGTATAAAAAGTCGTAATTTCAAACTGCGAATACGTGCAGAGAGCCAGAATTTGGCTCCAAAATATGGCTCAGGCCTCGAAATTGGGATGTTTGGGATATTTTGAAAACTGCAGGGGAGTTTGCGCAAATGTGACTCACTGCCACTTTCAGTACTTGGCATATGTTGGGTATAAAAAGTCGTAATTTCAAACTGCGAATACGTGCAGAGAGCCAGAATTTGGCTACAAAATATGGCTCAGGCCTCGAAATTGGGATGTTTGGGATATTTAGAAAACTG
The DNA here is from genome assembly GCF_020424385.1 of Procambarus clarkii. NCBI lineage: Eukaryota > Metazoa > Arthropoda > Malacostraca > Decapoda > Cambaridae > Procambarus > Procambarus clarkii. Next base: position 3,354 of record NW_025561969.1, on the reverse strand, counting down.
CAGGGAGGTTTGGGACAAATGTGACCAAACGCCGCTTTCAGTACTTGGCATATGTTGGGTATAAAAAAGTCGCAATTTCAAACTGCGAATACGTGCAGAGAGCCAGAATTTGGCTCCAAAATATGGCTCAGGCCTCGAAATTGGGATATTTGGGATATTTTGAAAACTGCAGGGGAGTTTGTGCAAAATGTGACTCACTGCCGCTTTCAGTACTTGGCATATGTTGGGTATAAAAAGTCGTAATTTCAAACTGCGAATACGTGCAGAGAGCCAGAATTTGGCTCCAAAATATGGCTCAGGCCTCGAAATTGGGATATTTGGGATATTTTGAAAACTGCAGGGGAGTTTGTGCAAATGTGACTCACTGCCGCTTTCAGGACTTGGCATATGTTGGGTATAAAAAGTCGTAATTTCAAACTGCGAATACGTGCAGAGAGCCAGAATTTGGCTCCAAAATATGGCTCAGGCCTCGAAATTGGGATGTTTGGGATATTTTGAAAACTGCAGGGGAGGTTTGGGACAAATGTGACTCAACGCCGCTTTCAGTACTTGGCATATGTTGGGTATAAAAGTCGTAATTTCAAACTGCGAATACGTGCAGAGAGCCAGAATTTGGCTCCAAAATATGGCTCAGGCCTCGAAATTGGGATGTTTGGGATATTTTGAAAACTGCAGGGAGTTTGGGACAAATGTGACCAACTGCCGCTTTCAGTACTTGGCATATGTTGGGTATAAAAAGTCGTAATTTCAAACTGCGAATACGTGCAGAGAGCCAGAATTTGGCTCCAAAATATGGCTCAGGCCTCGAAATTGGGATGTTTGGGATATTTTGAAAACTGCAGGGGGGTTTGGGACAAATGTGACCAAACGCCGCTTTCAGTACTTGGCATATGTTGGGTATAAAAAGTCGTAATTTCAAACTGCGAATACGTGCAGAGAGCCAGAATTTGGCTCCAAAATATGGCTCAGGCCTCGAAATTGGGATATTTGGGATATTTTGAAAACTGCAGGGGAGTTTGTGCAAAATGTGACTCACTGCCGCTTTCAGTACTTGGCATATGTTGGGTAAAAAAGTCGTAATTTCAAACTGCGAATACGTGCAGAGAGCCAGAATTTGGCTCCAAAATATGGCTCAGGCCTCGAAATTGGGATGTTTGGGATATTTTGAAAACTGCAGGGGAGTTTGGACAAAATGTGACTCACTGCCGCTTTCAGTACTTGGCATATGTTGGGTATAAAAAGTCGTAATTTCAAACTGCGAATACGCGCAGAGAGCCAGAATTTTGCTCCAAAATATGGCTCATGCCTCGAAATTGGGATGTTTGGGATATTTTGAAGACTGCAGGGAGGTTTGGGACAAATGTGGCCAAACTCCGCTTTCAGAACTTGGCATTTGTTGGGTAAAAAAAATTCGTAATTTCAAACTGCGAATACGTGCAGAGAGCCAGAATTTGGCTCCAAAATATGGCTCAGGCCTCGAAATTGGGATATTGGGATATTTTGAAAACTGCAGGGAGGTTTGTGACAAATGTGACTTAACGCCGCCTTTCAGTACTTGGCATATGTTGGGTATAAAAAGTCGTTTATTTCAAACTGCGAACACGTGCAGAGAGAAAGAATTTGGCTCCAAAATATGGCTCAGGCCTCGAAATATGGTTGTTTGGGATATTTTGAAAACTGCAGGGGAGTTTGTGCAAAATGTGACTCACTGCCGCTTTCATTACTTTGCATATGTTGGGGATAAAAAGTCGTAACTTCAAACTACGAATACTAGCAGAGAGCCAGAATTTGGCTCCAAAATATGGCTCAGGCCTCGAAATTGGGATGTTTGGGATATTTTGAAAACTGCAGGGAGATTGAGACAAATGTGACCAAACTGCCACTTTCAGTACTGGCATATGTTGGGTATAAAAAGTCGTAATTTCAAACTGCGAATACGTGCAGAGAGCCAGAATTTGGCTCCAAAATATGGCTCAGGCCTCGAAATTGGGATGTTTGGGATATTTTGAAAACTGCAGGGGAGTTTGTGCAAATGTGACTCACTGCTGCTTTCGGTACTTGGAAGATGTTGGGTATAAAAAGTCGTAATTTCAAACTGCGAATACGTGCAGAGAGCCAGAATTTGGCTACAAAATATGGCTCAGGCCTCGAAATTGGGATATTTGGGATATTTCGAAAACTGCAGGGGAGTTTGTGCAAATTGTGACTCACTGCCACTTTCAGTACCTGGCATATGTTGGGTATAAAAAGTCGTAATATCAAAATATGAATACGTGCAGAGAGCCAGACGTTGGCTCCAAATTATGACTCAGGCCTCGATATTGGGATGTTTGGGATATTTAGAAAATTGCAGGGAGGATTGGGACAAATGTGACCAAACGCCGCTTTCAGTACTTGGCATATGTTGGGTATAAAAAAGTCGCAATTTCAAACTGCGAATACGTGCAAAGAGCCAGAATTTGGCTCCAAAACATGGCTAAGGCCTCGAAATTGGGATATTTGGGATATTTTGAAAACTGCATGTGGGAACCGACCTGTGAGATTTATATTTGTTTAATTTATATGATTTATATTTACGTTAATTTATATACTTCGATAGCAATTTGTATAATGATAAGTGGACTGTATTTCTGCAATAATCTCATAATCTCACAAATCGATCCTCTACACATTAGGGGGGTTTATATTACACTATGCAGCCAATCAAATTACAGTAATAGCTACATACATTGATGAGGTTCCTTCTCTTATAGTACAGCAGGTTAGTCCACCAGTATAACTAGAGTGTAGACACCAAATTATCCTCTTTGAGGTAGCTTCTATCACCCAGTAACTGGTGCACATAATCTTGCATCCTCGTCTTGACCTGTCAAAAGTGCGCTAGCTGTGAAGCCAGAATCCTATATATGACAAGCTATATCAGAGAAACACTATACAGTACATGGAACATTAAAGACCTGGCTTAATTACCTTTAGTATGAGGCGATTTCGCGTTCTAACCGGCTAACCCTATATCCTGACATTAATGGCCATAAATGAATGATAAACGGGTTTCGGATAGACACTTAACTTGTATTTGTAGACAGCGTGTTGACAATGGTACACCTTTGGGTTCCATAACACTACGTCCAAGTAAATTTAACAGGAGCCGATTTGCTCCCGTGTGAGCCTCTGGTCTCATAAACAACAATGGCTGCCCTCCTTCCTCCACTCTGACGCCTGGCTTACATTGTCCAGATTTCAGAAAGTGATAGAAGGGTCACATTTACTCTACTTTAATATTGATAATTAAGTTAATTTATATAAGATGTTTTATGATGGTAAAGTCCAAAGACTAATGTATTTAAGAATAAT
>NW_025561968.1:0-41181 GCF_020424385.1 Procambarus clarkii | reverse complement strand
GGCGGTGGTGGCGGGCGGTAGTGGTGGGCGGTGGCGGGCGGGTGGCGGCGGCGGCGGCTGTGATGGCGATCTGTGGTGGCGATCGGCGGTGGTGGGTGGATGCGGCTGGTGGCGGCTGGCGGTGGCGGCTTGCGGTGGCGACTGTGGCAACGGGCGGTGACGGCTGATGGCGGGTGGTGGTGGCAGCTGGTGGCGGTGGTGGCGGCTGGTGGCGGCGGGCGGTGGCGGCTGGTGGTGGCGGGCGGTGGCGGCTGGTGGTGGCGGGCGGTGGCAGCTGATGGCGATGGTGGCGGCTGGTGGTGGCTGGTGGCCTGCGGTGGTGGCGGTGGTGGCAGCTGGTAGTGGCAGGCGGTGGCGGCTGGTGGCAGCTGGTGGTGGCGGGCGGTGGCGGCTGGTGGCGGTGGCAGCTGGTGGTGGGCGGTGGTGGTGGCAGGTGATGGCGGCTGGTGGAGGGCGGTGGTGGCGGCTGGTGGTGGCGGTGGCGGCTGGTGGTGGCGGGTGGCGGCTGGCGGTGGCGACTGTGGCAACGGTCGGTGGCGGCTGATGGCGGGCGTTGGTGGCGGCTGGTGGTGGCGGTGGTGGTGGCAGCTGGTGGCGGGCGGTGGCGGCTGGTGGCGGTGGCAGCTGATGGCGGCTGGTGGTGGCGGTGATGGCGGCTGGTGGTGGTGGTGGCGGCAGGTAGCGGTGATGGCGGCTGGTGGCAGGCGGTGGCGGGCGGTGGCGACTGGTGGTGGTGGCTGGTGGCGGCTGGTGGTGGCGGCGGTGATGGGTGGTGGCGGCGGTGGTGGGTGGTGGCGGCGGTGGTGGGTGGTGGTGGGTGGTGGTGGCGGCGGTGATGGGTGGTGGTGGCGGTGATGGGTGGTGGCGGCGGTGATGGGTGGTGGCGGCGGTGGTGGGTGGTGGTGGCGGTGGTGGGTGGTGGTGGTGGGTGGTGGTGGTGGGTGGTGGCCACGGGTGGCGGCTGGCGCTGGTGGCGGGTGGTGGCGGCGGGTGGCGGCTGGTGGCGGCCACCTAGGACACACCCCTTCACCACTGAAGGTCTGAGCACAACTAACCATGTGTGTCTCACTCACCACCAGCCCAGTGTTGCCATCAGCTCGCTCTCTCAAAATGTTTCCTTCAAAGATTGTATATTATCTTTGAACAACAAGTTTGATTATCAAGGAAATAATACATATTTTATTGTCACATTAATACTGTGACAATAAATAATACTCACTATCATAATCACTCTCACTCTTACTCTCATTCACTCTTACGCACTATTACTCACTCTTACTCTCAGTCATCCTTACTCACTCTCATACTCACTCTTACTCTCACTCTTACTCTCAGTCACTCTTAATCTGTCACTCTTACTCTGTCACTCTTACTCACTCTCAGTCACCCTTACCCATTCATACTCTCTCACTCTTACTCTCATACTCTTACTCTCACTCACTCTCAATTACTCTTACTCTCAATCACTCTTACTCTCACTCTGACTCCCAATCACTCTTACTCTCATTCTTACTCTTACTCTCACTCTTACTCTCAATCACTCTTACTCTCACTCCTACTCCCAATCACTCTTACTCTCAATCACTCTTACTCTCAATCACTCTTACTCTCACTCTAACTCTCAATCACTCTTACTCTCAATCACTCTTACTCTCACTCCTACTCCCAATCACTCTTACTCTCAATCACTCTTACTCTCAATCACTCTTACTCTCACTCTAACTCTCAATCACTCTTACTCTCACTCTAACTCTCAATCACTCTTACTCTCATTCTCAATCACTCTTACTCTCACTCTAACTCTCAATCACTCTTACTCTCACTCTCAATCACTCTTACTCATACTCACCCTTACTCACTCTTACTCTCAATCACTCTTACTCACTCTGTCACTCTTACTCTCAGTCACTCTTACTTTTACTCACTCTCAGTCACTCTTACTTTTACTCACTCTTACTCACACACACTCTCTGGCACTCACTCACCTTCAGTCACTCTTACTCCTACTCACTCTTACTCTCATTCTTACTCTTACTCACTCTTACTCTCAATCACTTTTACTCTCACTCCTACTCCCAATCACTCTTACTCTCAATCACTCTTACTCTCAATTACTCTTACTCTCAATCACTCTTACTCTCAATCACTCTTACTCTCACTCTAACTCTCAATCACTCTTACTCTCATTCTCAATCACTCTTACTCTCATACTCACCCTTACTCACTCTTACTCTCACTCACTCTGTCACTCTTACTCTCACTCACTCTTACTCACTCTCAGTCAATCTTACTTTTACTCACTCTCAGTCACTCTTACTTTTACTCACTCACTCACTCTTACTTTTACTCGCTCTCACTCACTCTTACTCACACTTACACACTCTCTGGCACTCACTCGCCTTCAGTCACTCTTACTCTTACTCACTCTTACTCTCATTCTTACTCTTACTCACTCTTACTCTCAATCACTCTTACTCTCACTCCTACTCCCAATCACTCTTACTCTCAATCACTCTTACTCTCAATCACTCTTACTCTCAATCACTCTTACTCTCATACTCACCCTTACTATCAATCACTCTTACTCTCAGTCACTCTTACTTTTACTCACTCTTACTCACACTTACACACTCTCTGGCACTCACTCACCTTCAGTCACTCTTACTCTTACTCACTCTTACTCTCAATCACTCTTACTCTCACTCCTACTCCCAATCACTCTTACTCTCACTCCTACTCCCAATCACTCTTACTCTCAATCACTCTAACTCTCAATCACTCTTACTCTCACTCTCAATCACTCTTATTCTCACTCTCAATCACTCTTACTCTCATACTCACCCTTACTCACTCTCAGTCACTCTTTCTTTTACTCACTCTCACTCACTCTTACACTTACACACTCTCTGGCACTCTCACTCACCTTCAGTCACTCTTACTCTTACTCACTCTTACTCTCAGTCACTCTTACTCACTCTTACCCACTCTCGCTCACTCTTACTCACTCTAGTTAATAAGAACATGCCAATATAAGACAACAAAACGTTTTCAGATTCTTTCACACCACTTTCCAGCAACTTTTATAATTTATATAAATTATCTTAGGGAATAATACATAAATTATATATTTAAACATGATATTAGTGTTTAGTGGAATGCATAAGGAGTCAAATTGTGTTAAAGAGAGCGATTTTTAGAAAATTTGGAAAAATACTTTTTTCTGATCATATTATAACTAAATGGATTTTGAACGTTTCACTGAGCCAATAAATATCATTCACAATTTATTAATGAATTTTACAAAAAACACCATAAATTTTATATTTAAACATGTAAAAACTATTTGTAATACATTAGGAACAAAATAGTTGTAGAAAAACAATTTATTATAAAACCTTTGTGTTTGGATTTTTTGATTAAAGGTTTCTCAAAGGCTTTCCACTGTCCTCTCTGACAGTCCTGGACTCAAGCTGCCTTGCAGCCTAGTCTACTACTAAAGTATTAATGTCCTGTTGCCACATACATAAGTAACTATTGTAGCCTAACTAGCCTACTCACACAAGGGGTAATGGGAGGAAAAATGATCTACCTTACATTCCTGGCTCACGACGCCTGTCCCTCGATGGTGTGAGGTTCCCACGCTTCCTAAGTCGAACCTCGACGATCCAGGAACGTTCCACAGGTCCTCAGGTGTCGTGGAGCCTTCGCGTCGTCGACGTTCCAATCCCTGAGATTCAGCTGCCCCAATCCTGGTTCATCGATGGGCGCTGAGCTAATCACTATTTTTCCCACACTCGCCCCTTCCACAAGGCGTTGCTCCTTGTCCTAGGCACGGTGTCGTCCTTCCAAAACCCTCAGTGGATGTGACCCGGTCACAGCTAGGCTTGCCCGCCACACCTCTCCAGGCCCCCCAATGCCCAGCGTCGTCGCCAAATATTTTCCAAGTTTGGCACTCTTTCGCTCAATAAACTTGGTTCCTTTTCGCTTCCCAGAAGCGCGGGGTCTCCAATACGTGAGATGGGCTGCAATAGCCAGCACTAATCTACTAAGAAAGGCTTGTAGAGCCTCTAATCCTTGAGAGCAGACCGAGGCGCGTCCTGTCGCTTCCAAGGTCGGGTCAACTCTGACGCTGGCGCCGCCCGGGGCACTCGGTGACGTCACGGCAGGCCTTGATTGGTCGCCCGCGACCTAAGTCGGCCAATCCGCGATCGGCTAGTGGCCCTTCCAAAAGGTCATATCTGCATTAGGGGATACTCTTTCATTTTATATCAGGGCGCCAATTTCCCCTTATTTACAACTTATAATGTAACTTCCTTCCTTTAACTGGCAGCCGGTCTGGTCGCCACATATGTCAATAGATTCCCTGAACCTCAGAGAATCAGTAGGGAGAGCTGATATGACTCTTAAAGCAGGAAAAAGAAAGAGATAGGAGAAGGCACCGTAACATACCCCTCCCCTTAAAATAAGAGTCATATCGGTTAGTAAATCCGGGAGAGGGCATCTGCCACCACATTCTCCCTTCCTTTAATGTGCCTGATTTCTAGCCAGTACTCTTGGAACAGTAGGGCCCATCTTGTCAGCCTTTGGTTCGTGTTCTTCATCCTGTGCACGAACGTCAAGGGGTTATGATCAGTGAACACTTGCACCGGTCTAGTACCTCCACCCACATAGATGTCAAAATGCTTCAGTGCCAGGATCAGGGCCAAGGCTTCCTTTTCCACTATACTATAAGTCCTCTGGTACTTTTCGAATTTCTTCGAGTAGAATGCCACTGGACGGTGGACTCCGTCCTTCTCTTGAGCTAACATGGCTCCAATCCCCACGTCGCTAGCGTCGACGTATAAGATAAAGTCTGACTCAAAGTCAGGCGAAATCAGCACTGGCGCTTCCGTCAACAACTTCTTAGTCTTCTCGAAGGACTCCTGGCATGCTTCCCCCCACTTCCATCTAACGTTCTTAGATAGCAATTCAGTCAGAGGGTGTGCCACTGTCGAGTAGTTATTGTAAAATCCTCTATAGTATGCAACCATCCCTAAATATCGCAACAATTCCTTTCTCGTCCTGGGATTCGGATATTCTTTGATTGCCATCACTGGAGTCACTTCCCCTTGACCCACGACGAAACCTAAGTATTCTAATCGGGCCTTTCCAAATTCGCTCTTGGCCAGATTAACGGTCAGGTTCGCTCCTTCCAACCGTTGGAATAACTCCGTCAGTCGAATCATGTGTTGTTTCCTGCTATCGGCGTACACCAATATGTCATCTATATACATAACGCAGCCTTCCATCCCTCTTAGCACTTCGTTCATCATCCTCTGAAAACAACTTCCGCTGTTTTTCATACCAAACGGAAGCACTTTGTACTGGTACAATCCGTCTGGAGTAGCAAACACTGAGATCTTTTTCGCACTCGGAGACAAAGGGATTTGATAATACCCTTTCAGCAGGTCGACCTTGGTGACAAACCTTGCATTTCCTACTTGGTCGACGCAATCATTTATTCGGGGCATCGGGTGAGAATCTGACACGGTTATGGCATTCACTTTACGATAGTCAGTGCAAAAACGATATGATCCGTCACTCTTCTTGACCAGCACACAGGGCGAGCTCCACTCACCGTTGCTGGGTTCAGCGAGATCATTCGCTAGCAGATATTCCACCTCCTGTCGCATGATCTTCCTCTTCTCGGGACTCACCCGATAAGCACTCTGCTTGATTGGCTTTCCTCCGCACACGTCCACCTCGTGCACCACACTCTTGTGCCGTCGGGGCACATCCGTGAAAAGCGACTTGTTCCTTCTTATCAGGGTCACTAGTTCTCTCCTTTTCCCTTTATCCAGATGACGCAGCCTGTCTTCTAGGTGTGTCAAACTCTGTATTCGACAGGCGCGTACCATCGGCACGGGCCCACTTTCTCTCCTCCGCTGGCAACACTTGGTTCATCTCCATACACAGAACCAATTTCCCTTCTCGCGACTGTGTTGCTCCCTTCACTCCCGCACTATCTTGCTCCTCTGGGAAATATGGCTTTAAACGATTGATATGACACACCTGTGTTTTGTTAGGGCGATTCGGCTTGCTGATCTCATAACTTACAGGACCCACACGCCGAACAACCGAGTATGGACCACCAAAGCGTGATTCCGTCACTCTACCCCTCCCAGGTAGCAACATCATCACTCTGGCTCCTGCCCCGAACTCCCTTGGGACAGCCTTCTTGTCGTACCAGATCGACATCTTCTCTTGCTCTGTCTTCAGGTGATCAGCAGCCAGCTCCTTCGCCGTTTTCAATCGTTCATGGAATCTTTGCACATACTCTTCCACTGTCACTAATGTCTTCTCCGCCGTCATCCGCTCCTTCAGCATCAATAACGGGCTCCTTACTTCGTGCCCAAACACTAGCTGGAATGGAGAGAATCCCAGAGACTCAAATATAGCATCTCGGATCGCGAACAGGGCTGGACAGACAGCCTCATCCCATTCCGCTCCCTGTTCAGCACAATACACTCTTAAGATGGTCTTCAGAGTTGAATGGAACCTCTCAATTGCTCCCTGCGATTGAGGTCTATAAGGAGACGATCGTAGTTGGGCTATTCCCCAGTTCGCAATAGCCTGCCTAAACCACCTCGACTGGAAAACACTTCCACAGTCGGACTGGATCTCCTTGGGCACACCTACCCAAGCAAAGAACCGCTGAAGGTGTCCCATGACGCATTTCGATGTCACCTTCCGCACTGGGATCGCCTCTGGAAATCTCGTCGAAGCACACATGATAGTCAATAAGTAATTGTTCCCTTTTCTTGTCTTAGGTAATGGTCCCACGACGTCGATTATTAGGCGCTCAAACGCCTGGCCAAATGCTGGAATTGGAACTAAAGGTGCTTTCGGGATGGCAGGGACGTTCTTCCCCGCTCTCTGGCACGGGAAACACGTCTTGCAAATTCTTCTTACATCCGCATCCATGCCCGGCCAATAAAAATGTTCCCGAAGCCTGCCTAAGGTCTTGGTTACTCCCAAGTGACCCGCGGGATCCACTGTGTGTGCAAGCTTTAGCACTGCGCATCTGTACTGAGCTGGCACCACCACCTGATGCCTCACTCTCAGCATATCATCGCCCGCTTCTTCCCTAACCAGCCTCCACTGCCTCATTAGCACTCCCTTCTCCACGAAGAAATGAGTCGGTGACTTGCGTCCAGCGAGACCTCCTTCCGCCACCCGTACCAACTCAGGAAACTCTTCCTTTTGCAGCTCACCTAGACGGGTGCGGTCAATACCTTAAGGACTGGTGAGAGTAACTTGGACACTCTTATCCGACGCTTCCTCACCTGTCGCTTGTCCTCTGGCCTCCTCTTGGAACAAATGATCGAGCCCCAGGTCACCCGGCATGTTCTCTTCGGCGTGACTGGATCCGCTCACGTCACCTTCATTGACGTCTCGTCCTGACGTCACTGCGCATACCGGAAATGCCACTCTCGCAATTTCCATTTCGCCACTACTGGCGCCCGTCTTGCTGCTCTGTCGATAGGGCTCTACACACTCCTCACCCTTAATCAAATTCGGGAGAACACATCCCCCACAGGAGTCATTCCCTAGGATCACCTGAGCGTCCATCCTCGGCAGTAAAGCACAGACCCCTGCCAAGAGAGTCTGACAACCATAGTCTGAATTAAGAGTCACCCTATGGAGGGGCATCCTCACTTGTCCCTCCAACGTCCTTATCAGGGCCTCCCCTGTACTGGAACTTCTATAGTCCTCGGGGAAGAGGGATTCACTAACAAGGGTGAAGTCGGACCCAGTGTCCCTCAGCATCCTCGCTGGCACAGGATCAGCTCCCCTTATCTTCACCGTCCCCTCAAAAACAAAGGGGTGGATCTTCTTCTCCCTCATCACCGGCATATCACCTGAATAATCGTTGGCTTCTCCACTTTCCATCCTCGCGAAAGCCACGTTTCCACCGTGCCTGGGGCGACCGCACTCCCTTGCAAGGTGTCCTCGTCCCCCACAGTTGTAACACCGACCGCCTCTCCTAGGCGATCCTCTACCAGTCCTCCTGGTAGCGCCAATGGTAGAGGTTCCCTGGGTCCTCCTAGGACTCTGTCGTCGGTTCCCGGGCAGCAGCACTCGCTCCCGAGCTAGGTCCACTGCTCACAGGTTGGGGCTTCCTCCCCGCGTCCCTTGAGCTCTTGAACTGGGTTACCTCATTGGGTACACTACTCTTGGGAGAGTCCCCACCCATCCTCGCTCCTCCTGAACTCCTAAGGTTCCCTCCCGACCTGGGGTAAGGCGAGTGTCTGGGCGGCCCCTCCCTCCTGAGATGTAGTGCCTCCTCCAGCATGTCGGCTTGGTCCGCTGCAGCCTTCAGGTCCTTAATACCTGCTTCTCTCAACCTTACTCGCAACTCAGGATGGAGCACTGACATAAACTTCTCCATCACTATCAGTCGTTTGATATCATCCACCGACTCCGCTTCCTCCGCCTTCAACCATCGTAGGAATTTCCGTTCCATATCCCTGGCGGTCTCGGCGTAAGTCTTTCCCGACGCTCTTGTACACTCTCTGAACCGCTTCCGGTACATCTCCGGAGTCAGCCGGAATGAGTGGAGCACCGCATTCTTAATCACGTCGTAACTAGTACACTCCTCTAGGTCCAGCATGTTATAGGCTTCCCGGGCCTCACCAGTCAACCTGCCCTGGACCAGAGCAGCCCAATCATCTTCTGGCCACTCCTTCAGAGTTGCTATCCGTTCAAAGTGTTCGAAGAACGCCTCAGCTTCTTGTGGTTCGAACGTAGGTAAGTCACGTTCCCTTACCTTGAGGTCATCCCGCCGTGCAGGTAGTGAGGGCAGACCACGTTCAACGCGACGCAGTTCGACTTCTTTCTTTGCCTTTATCTCCTCCAGTCGCAGTTGTCTCTCTCCTTCTTCTCGCTGCAGCCGAGCTTCTCGCTCCTCTCGCTGGAGCTCAGCCGCACGTTCCTCTCGCTGCAGCTCAGCCACACGTTCCTCTCGCTGCAGCTCAGCCGCACGTTCCTCTCGCTGCAGCTCAGCCGCACATTTCTCTCGCTGCAGCTCAGCCGCACGTTCCTCTCGCTGCATTTGCGCTTTTCTCTCCTCTCGTCGCAGCTGGGCTTCCAGTTGCATCTTCATTATTTCCAGTTGCAGGCTTCTCTTACTACAGCTGGACCTTCCACTGCTCCCATGTTCACTGTGAATTCTCTCCACACTGGTAGGCGCTTGGGGTGGCCCTAGTCGGGACGGTTCACCTTGCGACGGCTCTCCTCGGGACGGCTCCTCTTGAGATGGCCCCTCTCCCGTCGCCTCCTCTCGAGCTGTGAGCTGTGCCATGATCTCTATCCTTCGCTCCGCTACCTTAGTCGTCCTCAACCTGATCCCAAAGTGGTTTGCCACTTGTTGGAGCTGGGCCTTGGCACACTCTTCCAAAATTCTCTGGTCCCTTGTGTCAATAAATTTCTTTACTTTGTCCTCCTCCATCTCCATATCATTGAGCATACACGACAGCACAGACAAGTTAGTAGGCACTAATTTCACCATTTCAGCCCCTTAGCTGGTTGAGTAACAGTATCACTGAATTACTGAATTCACTGGCCACACTGTATTAGTACCCTGGCAACACTTGTCTTGAAATTTGGGCCACACTGTAGCTTGATCCACACTTCCTGGCGAAGTTCCCAGTTCTTGGCTACCAGGGTTCGAATCCTGGCGAGGTCGCCAGTTCTCTGTCACGTGGAGGTGGGTGGTGGGCCGGGGCTCCGCTAGCACTCGGCTGCTAGGGGCTCAAAAGGCCGAATACTCAGCCCCTCCGACTCCCGGGATTCACCGGGGTCTCCTTGGTCACACAGGAGAGGACCAACAATGCCCACCTCCGCAGGTCTTTGCTTCCACCACAAAAGGGGGTGCCACTGATTCACCCTGGAAGCCCTTCAGTCAAACACGGGGAAACTGCTGTTAACAGTTCTGGCCTAGACCCGTGGAGGAGTGAAGGAAGACTCAGGCTTACCTTATAACAATAACCTCCCTGAGTCTTGCCTGCCAGACAAAAAGGTTGCAGGAACTCCTTGTTACGGCCCTCTCGGGTCGCAACTGGGTTCGTACTCTGATGTTATTAGAGGAAGGGTATCCGGCCCCAAGCCAGTAGTGGCTTTCAAGGGATGAGATCCGTGACGCAAGTAAAATAAAAGGGGAAGGGAAAGAAAGGCAAAAACTTAAGATTATAATTACCTTCACCAATAAGTAATATATAAAAGTTACACAGGGGGAGGGGTATTAACACTACACAAGGGAAGTATATACATGGTTGTCTTCTCCTGAAAACGCGGGATCCTCTCGGTGCCGAGTCCTCGGTGCTTTCGTGGTCTCTTGACGAATCCTTCGATCAAGCTGAGTCTACCCCAGACACAGGCCAGCCAAAACACAGTTCCACTGGGGCACCGCCATGGAGGTCGTCAACCACAAGTCCAGCAGAACAGCTGGCAGGTTCCGGATCAGCAACACTGGTCAGGCCACTCCACGAGCGATACTAGGGTAGCGCCCAAGTCAGGAGCCTCGTGTGATACCACAAATCACTCTCCTGTCCTCATTACCCCAGTGGTCAATCGTCTCCAGCCGTCGGTCCCGGGTACGACAATCCTTCTTCTGCCACTTCATTGGCAGGGTAACACCACAGTGTTCCTCCGGGAGGCGACTCACAGCTGCTGCAGCAAAGCACAAGGTATGGGGACGGCTGCCTTGGGTAGACTGACTCAACTTCCATCACAGCAGTCCCAGGTTGACTCTGTAAGCAGACACGTCATCAATAACAGGGACACACTAAAGCACCTCACTTACAGGCTCAGACACAAACGCCCGACATATGCACTCCATAGATGGCGCTGTCGTCTGAGCACCACCTCACCAGAGGTCAGCAGCGGCAGTGTTGTGAGTTGAACAGGACTGGAAACTGGCCCTTGTAGCCGGTACACCTCGTCCTTGCCAGATGTCGTCGTCCATTTGGAGGGGGTTTCGGGAGCTGACCCACAGATGGCGCGGTCGTCACTGCTCCGTGCTCGAACGCTGGATTCGGGTTCGTAACACCTCCCCACCAAAAAGAATTTGGTTTGGGGTTCTACAAAGAGAAACACAAACCAAATTAGTACGGGGACACAACTCCAAATGGACTCACATGCTTTATAAACTGGAACGGTGAGGCTGCCATGTCCACAGAACTGTCCTACTGGGCAATTCCGGTACAACGGGAACTTGCAGATAGAAGGCAATGACCTGCCTGACGTAATCTTCCACCTCTCCACTGCGAAGGGGGGCATCATCTCACATCTCTCGAGTAAGAATCGGTGTAGACACGATGTGGGGCGACTCGACACTTCCCTGTGTCGGGGCACCGATGATGGCTGGTCCCAGACGGTATTTCTAGTACCGGTTCGGCGGTCCTTCAGGGAGATGGGCGCCTGGAATACAGGGGTCTGATAATTTAGAGTGACAGCGACAGCGGGTAAAACAGTACTTACAGCGTACTCCTCTACTAGGTCCACACCTAGTCCCAACAGAACTGTTTGTACGTCGCAGATGGCATTCGCTCTGCCACCGTCAGGTCGACCAACGTTCCACATAACGCTGCATCTAGGCTCAGCAATCACGTGGGGGGTGTCAACCTGTCGGAAACAGTTACTCGTATTATCATCTCTCGTACCTCCTGTATCTACCATCATCTTCCAGGTCCCTTCTTCGACTGCACTACTCACTGTGCACGTCTCCAATCCCTGGAACCTCTTCTCGATGTTCAAGGGAGCCATCATCCTTCGGGTCGTCCACTGGTCCTTACTGAGAACACACACAAGAACAAAAATTACCGCTAGGAAACATTTGGCTAACTTAGGGATAAGCTTCCTGAGCCTGTCATGTCCATAGCCGGCAATATCCACTAGCCTGGTTTGGACCGAAAAGGGATCTAGAACCTTCGCACTTACCTCACATACCTCCGACGTCTGGGGAATCTCTGGCCCGTTCAATGAACGCTGTACCTTGCCATACCGCAAGTACTCATCTGCCTTCGCTCCAGACTCGTTGGTATCTGTGGGTGCTTGCACACGAGGCCTCTCTTCTTGCTCAGTTGCTTCTGCCATCATAACCTCATGCTTCTTATCGGGAGAAGAATCAGGAGACTCTACTAGAACACAGTCGATCTGCGGGTGAGAGGACAAATTAAACATGTTTAAATCCGGGTCTGTTTGTACCTGGACATTACCACTGCCTGTTACCTCAGACCTTGTTATTCCGGCTGACTCGTCCGCAATCTTGGGATGATTGGTGCTCCAATCTGTCACCATGTCGTTGGCTAGTACCACGTCAATCCCAGCTACAGGGAGGGTATCAACTACTGCCAACGCACATGTGCCGCTGAAGTAAGGCGAGTCGAGATGTACTGGCACTAAGGGGGCGATGTACTGCGTCCTAGGAAACCCAACCAGGACAACCTCTTGTCTTCCATCCACACTCACTCCCTCGGGTAACGAGCTTCTCACGATCAGGGACTGGGCTGCTCCACGATCTCTGAGCACTACAACTGATCTACCAGTATGATCACTCGTTACATACCCGCTTGAAGTGTGAGGGGCGAACAAACTTGGTCCTTCCTGCGTCGCCGTCGACTGGCTTCCTGCTGGTGGTGTAACACAGCTCATCATCATCACCTCCCTACGTGCGCCGCCACCTCTTCTGCCTCGGCACATAGCAGCTACATGCCCTTTCTGCCCACAAGTCCAGCACACCACATTCCTCCTTGGACTATGGTGTTTCGGACTGCTAGGACTCTTCCTTCGAGGGCTACTTGGGGGCGTCTTCTTAGCGCTTTGTGGGACGGGTCTTTCTTCTTCGTCATGAGGTCTGTCAAACCGGCGTTGGTAACTCCTCGGGACGTACTTAGCAGAAGGCCTGTGCGTCAAGATGTATTCCTCAGCCATGGTGGCTGCCGCACTCAAGGTCTCCACCTGCTGCTCCTCTAAGTGCGTCTTCAGGTCTCCAGACAAACAATCCTTGAAGTCCTCTAACAGTATAAGCTGCTCGAGGTCTTCTTTGGTCTCTACCTTCCGAGAGGCACACCACTCTTGAAAAAGTCGCTCCTTGATGGTGGCGAATTCGGTGAAAGTGTGCTCTGAGGTCTTTTTCAGGTTTCTGAACTTCTGCCGGTACGCCTCAGGTACCAACTGGTAAGCCATGAGCACCACTTTCTTCACCCTGTCGTAATCGCCGGAGTCGTCAAGGGATAACGTGGAGTAGGCGATTTGGGCCTTCCCAGTCAAGACTGACTGTATCATGATGGCCCAATTGTCCCTTGGCCACTCCAAAGAGGCAGCGACTTTCTCGAAGGCTGCGAAGAACTTTGAAACTTCCTTCTCGTTGAATTTGGGGACCATTTTGATGTTCCTTACCGGATCGAAACTACTGGTTTCCGTTGTTGGCCTCCGACCACCGCCTAATCGTAATACTTCTAGTTCATGTTGTCTCTGTCTTTCGTTTTCTTCTCTCTCTCGCTGTTCTCTTTCTCGTTTCTCTTCTCTTTCTCGCTCTTCTCTTTCTCGTTTCTCTTCTCTTTCTCGTTCTTCTCTTCTTTCTTCTCTTTCTAATTCTAAACGCCTCATCGCCAATTCCTTTTCTTTCATCTCCATTTCTTTATCTTTTAATTCTCGTTCTATTTCTAACTTCTTCCATTCTATCTCGCGATTTATCTCTAAGGCGCGCATTTTGACTGTAAGTAAGCTAATATTCAGCTCACCTGCATCACTGTCAATGTCACTACCTTTATCTTCCTTTTCAGTGGAAGCAACTTCTTCACTTTCCTTGGTACCTAGTGCCTCACTTTCTTGTTTTTCTTCGGCCTTCAAATGCCGATGAACCTTGGATAAGATCTCCACACGGGAATCACTGGCACGAATCTTTATCTCCAAGTAGGCACTAACTAGCACTAGTTCTGGTTTGCTCAGATATTTTAATCTGGCAAGACAGTCCTCTCTGTTCAGAAAAGCCTGAACATCGTCCAGATCATCGATGGTAGCTTTTTCTGCCATTGTCACAGATGGAACACTTAGCACTTAACACACCGCTTTCACGTTAGCACTTAACGCACCGAGCACTGTTCTACGCCAATATTGCACTTTATCGCACCAAACACTGCACTGGCCAATATTGCACGTAATTACTTCGGGCACCGCACTACACA
This sequence comes from Procambarus clarkii, assembly GCF_020424385.1. NCBI lineage: Eukaryota > Metazoa > Arthropoda > Malacostraca > Decapoda > Cambaridae > Procambarus > Procambarus clarkii. The sequence continues at coordinate 26,953 of NW_025561968.1, read as the reverse complement.
ATATTGCACTGAATCACAGCGAACACTTTGCTCTACAATATTGCACTGAATCACGCCGAGCACCGCACTACACAATATTGCACTTAATCGCTTAATCACAGCGAGCGCCGCACTGCACAATATCGCACTTAGTCACTCTGAGCACCGCATAGGACATATAACGTCCCAATCGTCACACACAGGGGGAATTATTTACAGGGATTACGCCACTTCACCACCCCTGTCAAACATACTTAACAAGGGGACGGATCCCGCTGGGGATGCCAATTATGTTACGGCCCTCTCGGGTCGCAACTGGGTTCGTACTCTGATGTTATTAGAGGAAGGGTATCCGGCCCCAAGCCAGTAGTGGCTTTCAAGGGATGAGATCCGTGACGCAAGTAAAATAAAAGGGGAAGGGAAAGAAAGGCAAAAACTTAAGATTATAATTACCTTCACCAATAAGTAATATATAAAAGTTACACAGGGGGAGGGGTATTAACACTACACAAGGGAAGTATATACATGGTTGTCTTCTCCTGAAGACGCGGGATCCTCTCGGTGCCGAGTCCTCGGTGCTTTCGTGGTCTCTTGACGAATCCTTCGATCAAGCTGAGTCTACCCCAGACACAGGCCAGCCAAAACACAGTTCCACTGGGGCACCGCCGTGGAGGCCGTCAACCACAAGTCCAGCAGAACAGTTGGCAGGTTCCAGATCAGCAACGCTGGTCAGGCCACTCCACGAGCGATACTAGGGTAGCGCCCTAGTCAGGAGCCTCGTGTGATACCACAAATCACTCTCCTGTCCTCATTACCCCAGTGGTCAATCGTCTCCAGCCGTCGGTCCCGGGTACGACAATCCTTCTACTGCCACTTCACTGGCAGGGTAACACCACAGTGTTACTCCGGGAGGCGACTCACAGCTGCTGCAGCAAAGCACAAGGTATGGGGACGGCTGCCTTGGGTAGACTGACTCAACTTCCATCACAGCAGTCCCAGGTCGACTCTGTAAGCAGACACGTCATCAATAACAGGGACACACTAAAACACCTCACTTACAGGCTCAGACACAAACGCCCGACATATCCACTCCATAGATGGCGCTGTCGTCTGAGCACCACCTCACCAGAGGTCAGCAGCGGCGGTGTTGTGAGTTGAACAGGACTGGAAACTGGCCCTTGTGGCCGGTACACCTCGTCCTTGCCAGATGTCATCGTCCATTTGGAGGGGGTTTCGGGAGCTGACCCACAGATGGCGCGGTCGTCACTGCTCCGTGCTCGAACGCTGGATTCGGGTTCGTAACACTCCTTTCCCCCCTGTCTTCTCTATCTTCTTCCTAACAAGGTCGCCAGCCTGGTTATTATATCTGCACCCCAGCAATGCAGTTCAGTGGGTGTATTATATATTGTTTGTAGCCAGAAGATTGCTACTCCCATAGATCTGCTACTAGACTGTTGGCCCATGGTACTCTCCCAGGAAGGTCTGTGTGGCTTTACCTCTCTATAGCCACTACGTTAATAGTTGCCACCATTCAGGCACTGATACTGATCGGATGGCTAAGGGTACACTTTTATGTAAGTCTGTGCTGTCTTTACCACTCACCAGGCAATAAGAACTTCTATAGAGAACGTTGTGTTCCCTAGGTGGTACTGTGATAACCTTCGTGTATGCTCATAGAGAAATATTATAAATGGAGGCACACTTAAACACAGTGATAAAAGTGTGAATTTACTGATGTAAATTACATGATCACACATACAATCACAAGTAACACATGAATATGGAAATAAGGATAATAAGTCTGGAGATCGTCAGCCTCTTCTTCCACGACCTCCAACACTCCTTCAACTGGGCAGAAAGACAGGAGTCCCACACTCTCTCACAGGAGGGCCTCTTCACCACGTCGGCGCTTCTTCTTCACTGTCCTGCCATCCATACACACTGTCCTCTCTGACAGTCCTGGACTCAAGCTGCCTTGCAGCCTAGTCTACTACTAAAGTATTAATGTCCTGTTGCCACATACATAAGTAACTATTGTGGCCTAACTAGCCTACTCACACAAGGGGTAATGGGAGGGAAAATGATCTACCTTACATTCCTGGCTCACGACGCCTGTCCCTCGATGGTGTGAGGTTCCCACTCTTCCTGAGTCGATCCTCGACGATCCAGGAACGTTCCACAGGTCCTCAGGTGTCGTGGAGCCTTCGCGTCGTAGCCGTTCTAATCCCTGAGATTCAGCTGCCCCAATCCTGGTTCATCGATGGGCGCTGAGCTAATCACTATTTTTCCCACACTCGCCCCTTCCACAAGGCGTTGCTCCTTGTCCTAGGCACGGTGTCGTCCTTCCAAAACCCTCAGTGGATGTGACCCGGTCACAGCTAGGCTTGCCCGCCACACCTCTCCAGGCCCCCCAACGTCCAGCGTCGTCACCGAATATTTTCCAAGTTTGGCACTCTTTCGTTCAATAAACTTGGTTCCTTTTCGCTTCCCAGAAGCGCGGGGACTCCAATACGTGAGATGGGCTGCAATAGCCAGCACTAATCCACTAAGAAAGGCTTGTAGAGCCTCTAATCCTTGAGAGCAGACCGAGGCGCATCCTGTCGCTTCCAAGGTCGGGCCAACTCTGACGTTGGCGCCGCCCGGGGCACTCGGTGACGTCACGGCAGGCCTTGATTGGTCGCCCGCGACCTAAGTCGGCCAATCCGCGATCGGCTAGTGTCCCTTCCAAAAGGTCATATCTGCATTAGGGGATACTCTTTCATTTTATATCAGGGCGCTAATTTCCCCTTATTTACAACTTATAATGTAACTTCCTTCCTTTAACCGGCAGCCGGTCTGGTCGCCACATATGTCAATAGACTCCCTGAACCTCAGAGAATCAGTAGGGAGAGCTGATATGACTCCTAAAGCAGGAAAACGAAAGAGATAGGAGAGGGCACCGTAACAATAGTAAGATAATTCAGGTAAATTAAATATATTTTTGCAACACAACTCGTGTTGTTAAATACCCCCCACCCTCGTAGAGGTTATCTTGAGATGATTTCGGGGCTTAACCTCCCCGCAGCCCAGTCCTCGACCAGGCCTTCTTTTTTGTTACACACCCCCAGGAAGCAGCCCGTAGCAGCTGTCAAACTCCCAGGTACCTATTTACTGCTCGGTAACAGGAGCATCAGGGTGAAAAAACTCTGCCCAATTGTTTCTGCCTACACCGAGGATCGAACCCGGAACCTCTGAACTACAAATCCGAAGCGCTGTCAACTCAGCTGTCAGGCCCACTGCACAATATTTAAAAACTTGCTAGGCTGTACAATATTTTGTTCAACACTAGACAATTGTGATATCTTACTCTTACAGCAGGTTAGCACAATTAATTGGATTAATCTAGGTGGATCATTATTCAGTTCAGCACTAGCCTAATTTGGTCCCTTCCCACATAAGGGTCGGCAGATTAATGAAGTGGTACAATTAGGTGCAGAAATAAAATGGTGCAATATTTAATTTGGGTTTTTTATTTTATATGTTTAATGTTTCTCTCATTGCTTATGAGAGATATGTACACATTTATGAATAGTAACCTCTCATCAACCTCTAGTGATATTTAATAGTATGTATTAATTTATTAAATACGTATGCTGTGATTCTCGTGTGAGGTGAACTTAGTCTGGAGATATAATCTCAGGTAATAGTCATGCAGTAAGTGAATATAGGTGTGGCTCCTAGACATACCCTCCTGAGATGATAATTTATATTATTAGCTGTCTGTGTATAAAACTCAGAACTAACAACTCAACGATTATTTTCTGGTGGTTGGCATGGATCTATGAGATTAAAACGACTATTGAATTGTTTGCTTTGAAGGAGTTAATTTATCTCCTAAGATAGTAAATAATCTCAGCTGTGTTTCGTGATGGGTGAATCATTGCCACCTAGGTATATTCAGGTTAAATAATGGGACCACTCTGGAGCTGTAAGTATTGTTGAAATGTTATAAAAAGTTGTGAGCAGTAGCTCCTGGTGACCGGTATATTCTTATTTCTCCCTCAGGTATGGTAGCAAGTTCTCTGGGCACTTGGCTATGTCCAACTATTGCTACCTTGAACATGATGCCTAATATTATTTAATGGCAGCTGTGATTTCAGTCACTATTAATACTTCTGGTTTTTCTGCAGATTGAGGTTGACTGAATAAGGCTACAAATGGTTACACATAGCAGTTTACTTGTACTGCTATATTTGATAAATTATATATACACACTAGTTCTTTTCATCATATAAATATATATGATCTAGGTACGAAGGACCATAAACATGTGTTCTAAGAGCCACTGTAGGCTTAGATTTGATAAACATGTTAATCTTGGTTGATCCGGTTCATTGAGGACCATTAAAATGGTCTGAGACGAGCCTGTTCTTGAGAATAGTTCATTTTCTGGACAATCTCAGTTTAAAGAACCATGAACATGGTTCAAATACTGGTATATTATGGATGGTCTAGTTTTTAGACCATCTAGGTTCGAATGACCATAAACATGTAGGGAATCTTTCCAGCAGGAGTTTATTTGATTTACGTACGTTAAATCGTTTCCATTAAATCATTATATTTAAATCTAAATATATCAAAAAAAGTTTCAAAAACTGTTGGCATTCTTTCTAAGATCAGATATTATGTACTTCGCCCTGCCCTGGTGACGCTCTATTACTCCCTCATCTATCCATATCTCAACTATGGTATTTGTGCTTGGGGTTCTACTACCCAAAATCATTTACGTCCTCTAATTGCTCAACACAAAGCTGCTATTAGGACAATATCCAACTCTGGCCCCAGACATCACTCGGTACCCCTACTTAAATCTCTGAATATGTTAGATATTAAGTCACTGCACATTATCTCATGTGTATTATACATATATAAAATGCTGAACTGTAATTCCAATCCTGACCTCAAAAGCTTCATTGAAGGTTGTAACAGAACCCATGAGCACCACACCAGAAACAAATACCGATTTGATATTCTAAGAATACGACTTAATCAAACTAGAAATGCTCTACAAATCAAGGGACCCAGAATGTGGAATGAACTTCCCAATCATGTTAAAGACTGTACCTCTCTCAACCAGTTTAAGATAAAAACTAAGCACTTCCTAATAAATTCCCTGTAACCTACCTTACCCCTATATTGCCAACCCATGTCTGTTTTTTAAACAACGCAGTTTGTCGACCTAATTGTATTTGTGCTGCTTTTTCTGCCATGTCCCCCCCTCCCTTTTTTTTATTTGTTATCAACACATTTTATACTTTAGTCTCAATTAGTATTAAGTTTTAGTGTTTAATGTTTTTTCCTGCCCGAAACGCTTTGCGTAATAGTGGTTTTAGGCATTGTATGTACTAGCTCTATTTATAAATCTATCAATTTTTGTATAACCTCTAGTATGTATGTAATTTACCTGAATAAACATTTATTTATTTATTTATTTATTTATCATTGACTTATTAGTTTAATTTATTTTAATATTTTGATTAAGAATGGACTTTATATTTAATAGTAGACTCTATTTAAAATTTATCCTGCTGGGTGTTGTACTACTAACAAGTTTTGACATACAGATAATAAAGTGGTTATGCAAACCATATGGCATTTTCATTTTCCGTCTCTGATGTCTATTAGGTACATCACACTGTACCTCATAGGAAGCAGAATCTGCATAGTGATCACTAACCAAGTAATTTACCAACGAACATTCCATCCTATCTTGCACAAGGTTTCTACCCATTACATAATCAAGTCTGCCTCCCAATAAATGAGTTTGGGTATCCGTAGTATACACAGTTAATCTGTTGCCATAAACATATTTGATAAATTTGCATCCATTATCGTTGTTAGTACTGTCTCCCAGCCTAATATGTCTAGCATCAAAATCTCCCATGTATATTGTCCCATGATTGTTTACATCCGGGAACAATGCTACATTGAGTTTGTGGCTTCTGGCATATACGTTGAGGAATGACAAGTGGCCTGCTGCAGTTTGTACATGAAAGTGATGGTACTGTGTGTGTACATTGTGTGATGTGCTCACAAGAATGTGCGGTAAATCACTGACATGAACGAGTAAAGCAGCTTGGAGATACATACAAACGAACTAAAGCACAAGGTGACTTGCATGCATTTCTTGTCGCAAATAGAGAGGTGAGAGACATGAGCAACGTCATACGTAATAAACATTGGGAAGAGTTCCTACAAAGTATAAATGAGCAAACAACACTTGTTGAAGTTTGGGAAAAGATACGAAAAATCTCTAGAAGCAACCAAACCAAACCACTGCACCACAGCCCACTAGATCAAGCAAACATCCTCCTTGATCAATGGGCACTAACATCAAGCTACAGCTCACTCCCAATTAACATACAGCACCAACTTAATGACACGCCCCAACAGACAACGGACCATCAATGGGAACAATGACACTCTGCAAAAGAGAGTCATTGTTTCCATCCCCAAACCACACTCAGATAATTATAGACCCATATCTCTAACATCGTGTGTCTGTAAAGTGCTTGAACGCATTGTCCTTAACCCGACTCATGTATCGTATACAAGGGCACCTGTCACCACAACTGTTTGGATTCATGACTGGGCTCAGTACACAACACTGTTTTGCTGAGTACTTCGCACATATTGAAGCTTCCCCTCAAACAGTCTTCGTCGACCTAGCAGCAGCTTTTGATACAGCAAACAGGGAAATCATACTAGAACAGCGTGCCGATCTGGGAATACAAGGAAAATTACCCAAATGGATAAAGGGCTATTTGTCTAATCGAACAGCATATGTTTTGTTTAATGGTGTTAAAAGCACAGAGAGTCAACTCTTTGAACTGGAAACTCCACAAGGAGGGGTCCTCAGCCCCTTGTTGTTCAACGTTCTGATGCATAAACTTATTAAAGATCTTCCAACTAATAATGAAGACACTGTCATTTGTAATGCTGATGATATATGTTTACAGGCTGCCTCCGAGCCTAGAATGCAAGTTCTGCTCGATGCTTTTGCTACTAGAGCTGAGGAATGTGGCCTCCTTATCTCTGTACAGAAAACTCGTGCCCTCATTCCATGTGGTATTCCACCACCCAATTATCATATAGATGGGCGAGCACTTGAGAACTGCGAGTCTTACAGATACCTTGGTGTCCTCATTAACGACCCTGGGTACCTTTCTTCTCTCAAAAGGAGACTGTGGGAGAGATTAAAGCCCTTGCGGGTCCTTGTTGGAGTCAATCATGGAATTAACGTGAAACTTGCTAGAATGTTTTATGTATCAATTATACGCTCTGTGATTGATTACAATGCTCTATATCTCACACTGTATACTGACAAAAAGTTGAAATCTCTTGAAACCTTGCAAAATGAAGATATGCGTCTCATCCTTGGAGCTTCAAAGTCCACGAGAATAGTTAATATGAGAGCAGAGTTAAAATTACCTACCATAAGTGAGAGAATTTTGTCTATTAGCACAGTTTTCGGTGTGAAGGCATTGAGTAGATCTAGGCAACACATGAAGTTTCAAGCTAAACTTCCTAATATGCTGCACTCACCTAAGGTTTATAGAAGAAGAACGAAATCTGATTATATATTTTGGTTCTACAAGGTAGCCAACTCCATCAAAATGTTAAATATGTACCCAACTCAATTACTGATTAATCAACCAATTACTCCATGGGATAACTGGGATCTATCAGTTGATTTTGAAAATGCGCCCAAGAAAGATAGTGTGCACTCTACATTATTAAAACAGTTACCACTGAAAAGCATCACTGAAAGTACTCAGAGTATGGGTTACGATGTGTATCAGTGCTATACCGACGGTCTGTAGAAGAAGGTGGACGATGTACGGGATGTGCATTCAATATATTTGAACAATCTTCTCTCGTACATACAGCAATGAAGCGCGTCAATGACTGATCAAGTACAACTCAAACCGAACTTGCAGGAATATACCTTGCCACTGAATTTTTAAAAGACAAAGGCAGTGGACTTATATACTGTGACTCGCAGAGTGCACTCCTGGCATTGAACGCACATAGTAGTGACACCCATAAAATAGTCAGTGATATTCGAATGAATGTTTTAGCTGCTAAAGAAAACAGATTTGAAATTAAATTCATATGGATACCATCACATGTTGGCATCTCAAGGCATGACACTGTTGATATGCTTGCAAAGACAGCCTGTAGAAAACCAGTGGTAGAAATTGATATGGGTGTTTCATTAGCAGTGATAAAGAGAATACTTAAACAAATATCTAATGAAGATCTCACCGACCTAGCAAATTCACAAAGACCTGAAAGTTGTAGCATTAAATATTATGATAGATATCGTGAGGAGACATTCACATATGGGACTAATAGAACAAGAACCCGGCAATGTGATGTTATAGTGGCCAGAATACGCCTGGGATATACTCGTATCTGGCAGCTTTCTCAAAACCCAAATGTCGAGTACACAATGTGTCAACTTTGTGAAAGAAAAAACATGCACTCTCTTGAACATTATATTGTAGAATGTCCCATATTGTCTGACTTTCGCCCCCCCCCCCCCCCGCCCTGGGCTAAGGTATGCTGAACTGCGTAATTACTATATGAGTACTGGAACAATTGATGATATATTGGACTTGCACCCAAGATTGACCATGTAATGTATCAATTATATAGTGTATGTATGTGATGTAACTATATAACCTGAGCTTGTAAAAGCATCTTAATCAACTTCAGTGATTAAGTGCTTAATTGCACACTAGTTTCTCTATCAGCTATCTCACCCTGTCAGAGTAAAAGAGACCAGTGTATGTGAATGCATGTGTGTGTATATATGCATGTATATATGTATATGTACGTATATATGTGTGTGTATGTATATGTACGTATATATGTGTGTGTATGTATATATATATATGTATAAAGTACATATGGAAGCTGATCAGAATTGCATTTCACCTTTGTAAATGCACATTAATGACACTTCGATCACTTTATGTAGGGCATACGTAAATCTGTGTATCTATGTATTTACGTATGTAGGTTAGCTTAGCATTTTAAAAGTACCGAATCACCTTCTGTGGTTGATTGTTCAATAAATCCCTGAACTATATGTTTAACTGATCTCTAACCCTGTCCACGGAGAATAGAAGAAAATGTATATATGCTGGTTAGCATTGTAAATGTGTGGCCACGTCTATGGTAGAAAATAATAATAATAATACAAAAAATAACAAGTTTGGGTGAGTGTAAATACAATCTAACCTTGTTGCATTCGTGCGAGAAAGATGTGTGAATGTCACCAGCCCAGGAGATATCAGTCACATCCCGATAAATTGTATACTCTAATCAAGTTCACCAGCACCTTCGATACATTCAAAAAACACCATCCCAAATGTCACAAACAGAGGTGACAATTAAAATCCCCACCTAGCACCAGCGATCACGTATTATACATAAAAAACTGAAGGAAATCCACAACCAAACAATGTTTCCTATCTTTCTGCTTCGCATTCCCCGATGGAGCATAAACCTTGAAAATCGTAACCATATGGCTCTAATCAATGACGAAATTCTAAGGAGGGACAACGACTGAAAAACAACCTGAAACAACTGAGCCAACAACTTTAATTGATCCAGATTTTTAACACTGTGTTGTTGAATTAACAAAGCATCAAAATGAAAACACCAAAAAACCTCATCCAGTACTTTACGTCGCCTTTTTCTGACGTCAAGCAATCTATTCGCATTCAGTGTGGCATAGCAAAAGGCCTTCATAATATCTAACAACAAAGCTAGGAATCAACCAACACTGAACTCTCCACCATGTCTACACCATGTTCTCTGCCATCCACTACAGCCAACTTATCCGTAACCCCAGACATCAAACACTCCTCCAAACCAAACACATCAGCAATTACATCACCACACACACCAAAGACAACCGTCTAAACAAAACCTTCATCGACTGATAGTAAGACTCCCCCTGTATCAACTATGATCCAATCACCGTGAGTCAGCACACACCTCCCCACTTCATGAACCACTTCTTTGGACACACCCAACTCCTCACTCCCACATACACCAGGATGAACCCAACGAGCCATAGACAATCCACCTTCATTACTCGAACCATCAACTACACACCTCATTTAGGGTTTTCACCAACACCTCCCCAGTCATCTTCCTACCTTTGCAATGTAGTACTGCATTGCCAAAAAATAAATTAGCCGTCCTGGAAACCTCAACCCAACCACAACCACCATTGCCAAACACCTCCCCAGAAATCATATCTGACGATCGACCGCTATCGAGCGCCACACAACTAGTGACAGATGACGGAGCAGGCATTAGAGCCTTATCAACACAAACCCCCTCTATTAGGACAAGATACGATGCCTCCAAGGATTCACCTACCATCTCACCTCCTCCACTGTGCACGGTCCCACCATCGGCGGAAAATCCACTTCGGGGAACAGATTTTCCTGGAACTCTGGAGCATCACGACACATAGCCTTCACTTGCCCAGATAGCCTGCACTAAAACAGGTATGTTCCTGTTCTTATTAAAACAGTCACTGTGCATCATTCCACCTTCCATTGTGTGAGGATATTTTCTACAATGTTCATTTCCGCAGTCCAGCTCCTGGACAAAACTACCTTCACAGGTCCAGACGTAAAGTGTTGTGGAAGAACACCAATCACGGTTCCGTAGCAGGAGAGCGCCCCCCCCCCACCCCCTCCCCCACAGCACACCATCAGGCATTTCAAATGGTAGGTGTTATGATCCCAGGTAGCCGAAAAACGAGTCTCCCCTTTGAGAATTATTCTATCAAGTCTGACCTGACTAGGAGGTCGGAGATATACAGACATGAAGATTCATATGTAAAAATAATTGGGTAAATTTTACAGAGTTTAAAAATATGGGCAGTGAGTAAGAAAAAAGATAAATGACTGGTTATGAGATGTGGATAATTTGCTGGAGGCGTGAGGTTCGCTTTGGGAGGGCTCTGAGCTCACTTGAGTACCAGACATCGTGAGGGGAAGCTGTGCTCCATTTGAGCTGCCGTTGGAGAGGATCTCCTGTTGGATAATCCTTCAAGAGAAAGGAAGTATGCAGACGTTCCAGCTGTGGAATCGAGCTGGGAACGTGAGGTCTCAAGTGCTGGATGGCAAGGAGCGTTTGTGAAGCCGCTCAGAAACAGTTTCGTGGGCCGTGGGAGCGCCCTGATCAGACTCCGTCAGAGGAAGAGCATCCTCGACTAGACAATCTGTGATAAGCACGATTTTAAGCCAGTTTATAGTGGTTACTTGTAGTTGGTCGTGTGCCCAGCGACAGTAGCGAATGTTTATTGATAAGTTAGACATGTTTTGGTAAGGCAGAAAGCCTAAATAAGAGGACGGAGATGAGAGAGACAGCTGGAGGGACGAGCAGCACGTCCTCTCCCATCGACCTCCTGAAGCCAATTGACTGGCGGCAGAGGACCCTCCCGGAGTGAGGGGCTGCCCGTCTGGCCGGGCGGAGCATGGACCAGCCCAAACGGGGGAGTCCACTCTCAGCATGTAGAGAGCAGATAGATGTTGGATGCAAACATATTGTGTGGTTACTTCGTTTATGTGTTTAAGGGGAAACGTTTTTTATTGGTGTGTCAATGGGTTGCAGGTTTGTCTTTGGAAAAAGTTGCTGAGCACTTCAAAGCCAGCACAGAGGGAGTAGTTGATGAGACTCCAAGGTAGTGGAAAGTACTGAGCTCTGTGGGAGAGCAGCCATACAGGGAAGAAGAAAACCTCAAGCTGTGAGAAGAGGAGTAGTGGAATGAAGTTTCACAAGTTTTGCGATACCAGTGGTGAAGCACCATTGTTGATCAAGGAAGACTTCATGGTGTAGCAGCCAGGAGAGCTGTGGAGGACCCTAGTAGAAGTGGTGAAGCACCATAGTTGCTCAAGGAAGACTTCATGGTGTAGCAGCCTGGAAGAGCTGCGGAGGATCCTGGTAGATAAACCCGGAAGAACCTGAAGATGTCAGGGTAGTGAGCTTCCAGATGTGGAAGGGAAGTTCTGGTTGATTATTTGTAGGGAGTTGGCAGAGTGTTTGGTTGTCATTAGCGTACAAGACGCAGTAAAAGGTGAGTGATTGTTTGCCATTTTTGTGCCAAGGAGCCAAGGAGTACTTATACTGAAGTATAGAGTTACAGTCGTAGGCTGGATTACCTGCAGAGACATACATATGTGTTCTAGGACTGATAAGGGGATCGATTGATCATTGTTGTATATCAAGGAACATTTATATATATATATATATATATATATATATATATATATATATATATATATATATATATATATATATATATATATATATAGGGTTAGGTAGGGTTATACCTAACCCTATATATAGGGTTAGGTTAGGTAGGGTTATATATATAACCCTACCTAACCTAACCTAACCTATCTTTATTGGTTAGGTTGGGTTAGGTACCCGAAAAAGTTAGGATAGGTTAGGTTAGGTTGTCGAAAAACAATTAATTCATTAAAACTTGGCTTATTAGGCAAATCGGGCCTTGCATAGTAGGCTGAGAAGTGCGTTCTGGCTACTAGGTACGACATATATATATATATATATATATATATATATATATATATATATATATATATATATATATATATATATATATATATATATATATATATATATATATATATATATATATATATATATATATATATATATATATATATATATATATATATATATGTCGTACCTAGTAGCCAGAACGCACTTCTCAGCCTACTATGCAAGGCCCAATTTGCCTAATAAGCCACGTTTTCATGAATTAATGTTTTTTCGACTACCTAACCTACCTAACCTAACCTAACCTAACTTTTTCTCGTACCTAACCTAACCTAACCTATAAAGATAGGTTAGGTTAGGTTAGGTAGGGTTGGTTAGGTTCGGTCATATATCTACGTTAACTTTAACTCCAATAAAAAAAAAATTGACCTCATACATAATGAAATGGGTAGCTTTATCATTTCATAAGAAAAAAATTAGAGAAAATATATTAATTCAGTAAAACTTGGCTTATTAGGCAAATCGGGCCTTGCATAGTAGGCTGAGAAGTGAGTTCTGGCTACTAGGTACGACATATATATATATATATATATATATATATATATATATATATATATATATATATATATATATATATATATATATATATATATATATATATATATATATATATATATATGTCGTACCTAATAGCTAGAACGCACTTCTCTGCCTACTATGCAAGGCCCGATTTGCCTAATAAGCCAAGTTTTCATGAATTAATTGTTTTTCGACAACCTAACCTACCTAACCTAACCTATCCTAACTTTTTCGGGTACCTAACCCAACCTAACCAATAAAGATAGGTTAGGTTAGGTTAGGTAGGGTTATATATATAACCCTACCTAACCTAACCCTATATATAGGGTTAGGTATAACCATACCTAACCCTATATATATATATATATATATATATATATATATATATATATATATATATATATATATATATATATATATATATATATATATATATATATATATATATATATTGGTGTATACTGGCAGCAGGTTTTCTTTCAAACATGTTTCATTGAATATGACCGCATATTCTGTATTTATTATTTTCTGGTTTAGGGCTTCTATCCCTCTAACTATTTTCTTAGCATCAGGGCTTAATTGGAATAGGAGTTCTCCAAAACTCATTTTCGTACTTTTAAGGTGAAGAAAAGAAGTGATTTACTATAGTGTATTACACTTATTTGTATAATTTGCACGACGTTTCGAACCTCCATGGTTCATTCTCAAGTGAACAGATCTTACAATACTAGTTGATTTTATACCCGCATTAGGTCAGGTGATAATACAATGAAGGTGAAAAACATGGGGGGATACATAAGGGATAAACATAGGGGCTGCAGAAGGCTTATTGGCCCATACGAGGCATCTCCTATCTAAACACCTAAACAAAGCCTTCTGCAGCCCCTATGTTTATCCCTTATGTATCCCCCCATGTTTTTCACCTTCATTGTATTATCACCTGACCTAATGCGGGTATAAAATCAACTAGTATTGTAAGATCTGTTCACTTGAGAATGAACCATGGAGGTTCGAAACGTCGTGCAAATTATACAAATAAGTGTAATACACTCTATAGTAAATCACTTCTTTTCTTCACCTTAAAAGTACGAAAATGAGTTTTGGAGAACTCCTATTCCAATTAAGCCCTGATGCTAAGAAAATAGTTAGAGGGATAGAAACCCTAAACCAGAAAATAATAAATACAGAATATGCGGTCATATTCAATATATATATATATATATATATATATATATATATATATATATATATATATATATATATATATATATATATATAAATGTTCCTTGATATACAACAATGATCAATCGATCCCCTTATCAGTCCTAGAATACATATGTATGTCTCTGCAGGTAATCCAGCCTACGACTGTAACTCTATACTTCAGTATAAGTACTCCTTGGCTCCTTGGCACAAAAATGGCAAACAATCACTCACCTTTTACTGCGTCTTGTACGCTAATGACAACCAAACACTCTGCCAACTCCCTACAAATAATCAACCAGAACTTCCCTTCCACATCTGGAAGCTCACTACCCTGACATCTTCAGGTTCTTCCAGGTTTATCTACCAGGATCCTCCGCAGCTCTTCCAGGCTGCTACACCATGAAGTCTTCCTTGAGCAACTATGGTGCTCCACCACTTCTACTAGGGTCCTCCACAGCTCTCCTGGCTGCTACACCATGAAGTCTTCCTTGATCAACCATGGTGCTTCACCACTGGTATCGCAAAACTTGTGAAACTTCATTCCACTACTCCTCTTCTCACAGCTTGAGGTTTTCTTCTTCCCTGTATGGCTGCTCTCCCACAGAGCTCAGTACTTTCCACTACCTTGGAGTCTCATCAACTACTCCCTCTGTGCTGGCTTTGAAGTGCTCAGCAACTTTTTCCAAAGACAAACCTGCAACCCATTTACACACCAATAAAAAACGTTTCCCCTTAAACACATAAACGAAGTAACCACACAATATGTTTGCATCCAACATCTATCTGCTCTCTACATGTTGTGAGAGTGGACTCCCCCGTTTGGGCTGGTCCATGCTCCGCCCGGCCAGACGGGCAGCCCCTCACTCCGGGAGGGCCCTCTGCCACCAGTCAATTGGCTTCAGGAGGTCGATGGGAGAGGACGTGCTGCTCGTCCCTCCAGCTGCCTCTCTCATCTCCGTCCTCTTATTTAGGCTTTCTGCCTTACCAAAACATGTCTAACTTATCAATAAACATTCGCTACTGTCGCTGGGCACACGACCAACTACAAGTAACCACTATAAACTGGCTTAAAATCGTGCTTACCACAGATTGTCTAGTCGAGGATGCTCTTCCTCTGACAGAGTCTGATCAGGGCGCTCCCACGGCCCACGAAACTGTTTCTGAGCGGCTTCACAAACGCTCCTTGCCATCCAGCACTTGAGACCTCACGTTCCCAGCTCGATTCCACAGCTGGAACGTCTGCATACTTCCTTTCTCTTGAAGGATTATCCAACAGGAGATCCTCTCCAACGGCAGCTCAAATGGAGCACAGCTTCCCCTCACGATGTCTGGTACTCAAGTGAGGTCAGAGCCCTCCCAAAGCGAACCTCACGCC
Source organism: Procambarus clarkii (assembly GCF_020424385.1). Classification (NCBI taxonomy): domain Eukaryota; kingdom Metazoa; phylum Arthropoda; class Malacostraca; order Decapoda; family Cambaridae; genus Procambarus; species Procambarus clarkii. The sequence continues at coordinate 11,220 of NW_025561968.1, read as the reverse complement.
TCCAGCAAATTATCCACATCTCATAACCAGTCATTTATCTTTTTTTCTTACTCACTGCCCATATTTTTAAACTCTGTAAAATTTACCCAATTATTTTTACATATGAATCTTCATGTCTGTATATCTCTGACCTCCTAGTCAGGTCAGACTTGATAGAATAATTCTCAAAGGCGAGACTCGTTTTTCGGCTACCTGGGATCATAACACCTACCATTTGAAATGCCTGATGGTGTGCTGTGGGGGAGGGGGTGGGGGGGGGGCGCTCTCCTGCTACGGAACCGTGATTGGTGTTCTTCCACAACACTTTACGTCTGGACCTGTGAAGGTAGTTTTGTCCAGGAGCTGGACTGCGGAAATGAACATTGTAGAAAATATCCTCACACAATGGAAGGTGGAATGATGCACAGTGACTGTTTTAATAAGAACAGGAACATACCTGTTTTAGTGCAGGCTATCTGGGCAAGTGAAGGCTATGTGTCGTGATGCTCCAGAGTTCCAGGAAAATCTGTTCCCCGAAGTGGATTTTCCGCCGATGGTGGGACCCGTGCACAGTGGAGGAGGTGAGATGGTAGGTGAATCCTTGGAGGCATCGTATCTTGTCCTAATAGAGGGGGTTTGTGTTGATAAGGCTCTAATGCCTGCTCCGTCATCTGTCACTAGTTGTGTGGCGCACGATAGCGGTCGATCGTCAGATATGATTTCTGGGGAGGTGTTTGGCAATGGTGGTTGTGGTTGGGTTGAGGTTTCCAGGACGGCTAATTTATTTTTTGGCAATGCAGTACTACATTGCAAAGGTAGGAAGATGACTGGGGAGGTGTTGGTGAAAACCCTAAATGAGGTGTGTAGTTGATGGTTCGAGTAATGAAGGTGGATTGTCTATGGCTCGTTGGGTTCATCCTGGTGTATGTGGGAGTGAGGAGTTGGGTGTGTCCAAAGAAGTGGTTCATGAAGTGGGGAGGTGTGTGCTGACTCACGGTGATTGGATCATAGTTGATACAGGGGGAGTCTTACTATCAGTCGATGAAGGTTTTGTTTAGACGGTTGTCTTTGGTGTGTGGTGATGTAATTGCTGATGTGTTTGGTTTGGAGGAGTGTTTGATGTCTGGGGTTAAGGATAAGTTGGCTGTAGTGGATGGCAGAGAACATGGTGTAGACATGGTGGAGAGTTCAGTGTTGGTTCATTCCTAGCTTTGTTGTTAGAAATTATGAAGGCCTTTTGCTATGCCACACTGAATGCGAATAGATTGCTTGACGTCAGAAAAAGGCGACGTAAAGTAATCTTAACTGGATGAGGTTTTTTGGTGTTTTCATTTTGATGCTTTGTTAATTCAACAACACAGTGTTAAAAATCTGGATCAATTAAAGTTGTTGGCTCAGTTGTTTCAGGTTGTTTTTCAGTCGTTGTCGCTCCTTAGAATTTCGTCATTGATTAGAGCCATATGGTTACGATTTTCAAGGTTTATGCTCCATCGGGGAATGCGAAGCAGAAAGATAGGAAACATTGTTTGGTTGTGGATTTCCTTCAGTTTTTTATGTATAATACGTGATCGCTGGTGCTAGGTGGGGATTTTAATTGTCACCTCTGTTTGTGACATTTGGGATGGTGTTTTTTGAATGTATCGAAGGTGCTGGTGAACTTGATTAGAGTATATAATTTATCGGGATGTGACTGATATCTCCTGGGCTGGTGACATTCACATATTTTTCTCGCACGAATGCAACAAGGTTAGATTGTATTTACACTCACCCAAACTTGTTATTTTTTGTATTATTATTATTATTTTCTACCGTAGACGTGGCCACACATTTACAATGCTAACCAGCATATATACATTTTCTTCTATTCTCCGTGGACAGGGTTAGAGATCAGTTAAACATATAGTTCAGGAATTTATTGAACAATCAACCACAGAAGGTGATTCGGTACTTTTAAAATGCTAAGCTAACCTACATACGTAAATACATAGATACACAGATTTACGTATGCCCTACATAAAGTGATCGAAGTGTCATTAATGTGCATTTACAAAGGTGAAATGCAATTCTGATCAGCTTCCATATGTACTTTATACATATATATTTACATACACACACATATATACGTACATATACATACACACACATATATACGTACATATACATATATACATGCATATATACACACACATGCATTCACATACACTGGTCTCTTTTACTCTGACAGGGTGAGATAGCTGATAGAGAAACTAGTGTGCAATTAAGCACTTAATCACTGAAGTTGATTAAGGTGCTTTTACAAGCTCAGGTTATATAGTTACATCACATACATACACTATATAATTGATACATTACATGGTCAATCTTGGGTGCAAGTCCAATATATCATCAATTGTTCCAGTACTCATATAGTAATTACGCAGTTCAGCATACCTTAGCCCAGGGGGGGGGGCGAAAGTCAGACAATATGGGACATTCTACAATATAATGTTCAAGAGAGTGCATGTTTTTTCTTTCACAAAGTTGACACATTGTGTACTCGACATTTGGGTTTTGAGAAAGCTGCCAGATACGAGTATATCCCAGGCGTATTCTGGCCACTATAACATCACATTGCCGGGTTCTTGTTCTATTAGTCCCATATGTGAATGTCTCCTCACGATATCTATCATAATATTTAATGCTACAACTTTCAGGTCTTTGTGAATTTGCTAGGTCGGTGAGATCTTCATTAGATATTTGTTTAAGTATTCTCTTTATCACTGCTAATGAAACACCCATATCAATTTCTACCACTGGTTTTCTACAGGCTGTCTTTGCAAGCATATCAACAGTGTCATGCCTTGAGATGCCAACATGTGATGGTATCCATATGAATTTAATTTCAAATCTGTTTTCTTTAGCAGCTAAAACATTCATTCGAATATCACTGACTATTTTATGTGTGTCACTACTATGTGCGTTCAATGCCAGGAGTGCACTCTGCGAGTCACAGTATATAAGTTCACTGCCTTTGTCTTTTAAAAATTCAGTGGCAAGGTATATTCCTGCAAGTTCGGTTTGAGTTGTACTTGATCAGTCATTGACGCGCTTCATTGCTGTATGTACGAGAGAAGATTGTTCAAATATATTGCATGCACATCCCGTACATCGTCCACCTTCTTCTACAGACCGTCGGTATAGCATTGATACACATCGTTACCCATACTCTGAGTACTTTCAGTGGTAACTGTTTTAATAATGTAGAGTGCACACTATCTTTCTTGGGCGCATTTACAAAATCAACTGATAGATCCCAGTTATCCCATGGAGTAATTGGTTGATTAATCAGTAATTGAGTTGGGTACATATTTAATATTTTGATGGAGTTGGCTACCTTGTAGAACCAAAATATATAATCAGATTTCGTTCTTCTTCTATAAACCTTAGGTGAGTGCAGCATATTAGGAAGTTTAGCTTGAAACTTCATGTGTTGCCTAGATCTACTCAATGCCTTCACACCGAAAACTGTGCTAATAGACAAAATTCTCTCACTTATGGTAGGTAATTTTAACTCTGCTCTCATATTAACTATTCTCGTGGACTTTGAAGCTCCAAGGATGAGACGCATATCTTCATTTTGCAAGGTTTCAAGAGATTTCAACTATTTGTCATTATACAGCGTGAGATGTAGAGCATTGTAATCAATCACAGAGCGTATAAATGATACATAAAACATTCTAGCAAGTTTCACGTTAATTCCATGATTGACTCCAACAAGGACCCGCAAGGGCTTTAATCTCTCCCACAGTCTCCTCTTGAGAGAAGAAAGGTACCCAGGGTCGTTAATGAGGACACCAAGGTATCTGTAAGACTCGCAGTTCTCAAGTGCTCGCCCATCTATATGATAATTGGGTGGTGGAATACCACATGGAATGAGGGCACGAGTTTTCTGTACAGAGATAAGGAGGCCACATTCCTCAGCTCTAGTAGCAAAAGCATCGAGCAGAACTTGCATTCTAGGCTCGGAGGCAGCCTGTAAACATATATCATCAGCATTACAAATGACAGTGTCTTCATTATTAGTTGGAAGATCTTTAATAAGTTTATGCATCAGAACGTTGAACAACAAGGGGCTGAGAACCCCTCCTTGTGGAGTTTCCAGTTCAAAGAGTTGGCTCTCTGTGCTTTTAACACCATTAAACAAAACATATGCTGTTCGATTAGACAAATAGCCCTTTATCCATTTGGGTAATTTTCCTTGTATTCCCAGATCGGCACGCTGTTTTAGTATGATTTCCCTGTTTGCTGTATCAAAAGCTGCTGCTAGGTCGACGAAGACTGTTTGAGGGGAAGCTTCAATATGTGCGAAGTACTCAGCAAAACAGTGTTGTGTACTGAGCCCAGTCATGAATCCAAACAGTTGTGGTGACAGGTGCCCTTGTATACGATACATGAGTCGGGTTAAGGACAATGCGTTCAAGCACTTTACAGACACACGATGTTAGAGATATGGGTCTATAATTATCTGAGTGTGGTTTGGGGATGGAAACAATGACTCTCTTTTGCAGAGTGTCATTGTTCCCATTGATGGTCCGTTGTCTGTTGGGGCGTGTGTCATTAAGTTGGTGCTGTATGTTAATTGGGAGTGAGCTGTAGCTTGATGTTAGTGCCCATTGATCAAGGAGGATGTTTGCTTGATCTAGTGGGCTGTGGTGCAGTGGTTTGGTTGGGTTGCTTCTAGAGATTTTTCGTATCTTTTCCCAAACTTCAACAAGTGTTGTTTGCTCATTTATACTTTGTAGGAACTCTTCCCAATGTTTATTACGTATGACGTTGCTCATGTCTCTCACCTCTCTATTTGCGACAAGAAATGCATGCAAGTCACCTTGTGCTTTAGTTCGTTTGTATGTATCTCCAAGCTGCTTTACTCGTTCATGTCAGTGATTTACCGCACATTCTTGTGAGCACATCACACAATGTACACACACAGTACCATCACTTTCATGTACAAACTACAGCAGGCCACTTCTCATTCCTCAACGTATATGCCAGAGGCCACAAACTCAATGTAGCATTGTTCCCGGATGTAAACAATCATGGGACAATATACATGGGAGATTTTAATGCTAGACATATTAGGCTGGGAGACAGTACTAACAACGATAATGGATGCAAATTTATCAAATATGTTTATGGCAACAGATTAACTGTGTATACTACGGATACCCAAACTCATTTATTGGGAGGCAGACTTGATTATGTAATGGGTAGAAACCTTGTGCAAGATAGGATGGAATGTTCGTTGGTAAATCACTTGGTTAGTGATCACTATGCAGATTCTGCTTCCTATGAGGTACAGTGTGATGTACCTAATAGACATCAGAGACGGAAAATGAAAATGCCATATGGTTTGCATAACCACTTTATTATTTGTATGTCAAAACTTGTTAGTAGTACAACACCCAGCAGGATAAATTTTAAATACAGTCTACTATTAAATATAAAGTCCATTCTTAATCAAAATATTAAAATAAATTAAACTAATAAGTCAATGATAAATAAATAAATAAATAAATAAATGTTTATTCAGGTAAATTACATACATACTAGAGGTTATACAAAAATTGATAGATTTATAAATAGAGCTAGTACATACAATGCCTAAAACCACTATTACACAAAGCGTTTCGGGCAGGAAAAACATTAAACACTAAAACTTAATACTAATTGAGATTAAAGTATAAAATGTGTTGATAACAAATAAAAAAAAGGGGGGGGGGGACATGGCAGAAAAAGCAGCACAAATACAATTAGGTCGACAAACTGCGTTGTTTAAAAAAACAGACATGGGTTGGCAATATAGGGGTAAGGTAGGTTACAGGGAATTTATTAGGAAGTGCTTAGTTTTTATCTTAAACTGGTTGAGAGAGGTACAGTCTTTAACATGATTGGGAAGGTCATTCCACATTCTGGGTCCCTTGATTTGTAGAGCATTTCTAGTTTGATTAAGTCGTATTCTTAGAATATCAAATCGGTATTTGTTTCTGGTGTGGTGCTCATGGGTTCTGTTACAACCTTCAATGAAGCTTTTGAGGTCAGGATTGGAATTACAGTTCAGCATTTTATATATGTATAATACACATGAGATAATGTGCAGTGACTTAATATCTAACATATTCAGAGATTTAAGTAGGGGTACCGAGTGATGTCTGGGGCCAGAGTTGGATATTGTCCTAATAGCAGCTTTGTGTTGAGCAATTAGAGGACGTAAATGATTTTGGGTAGTAGAACCCCAAGCACAAATACCATAGTTGAGATATGGATAGATGAGGGAGTAATAGAGCGTCACCAGGGCAGGGCGAAGTACATAATATCTGATCTTAGAAAGAATGCCAACAGTTTTTGAAACTTTTTTTGATATATTTAGATTTAAATATAATGATTTAATGGAAACGATTTAACGTACGTAAATCAAATAAACTCCTGCTGCAAAGATTCCCTACATGTTTATGGTCATTCGAACCTAGATGGTCTAAAAACTAGACCATCCATAATATACCAGTATTTGAACCATGTTCATGGTTCTTTAAACTGAGATTGTCCAGAAAATGAACTATTCTCAAGAACAGGCTCGTCTCAGACCATATTAATGGTCCTCAACGAACCGGATCAACCAGAATTAACACATTTATCAAATCTAAGCCTATAGTGGCTCTTAGAACACATTTTTATGGTCCTTCGTACCTAGATCATATATATATATATATGATGAAAAGAACTAGTGTGTATATATAATTTATCAAATATAGCAGTACAAGTAAACTGCTATGTGTAACCATTTGTAGCCTTATTCAGTCAACCTCAATCTGCAGAAAAACCAGAAGTATTAATAGTGACTGAAATCACAGCTGCCATTAAATAATATTAGGCATCATGTTCAAGGTAGCAATAGTTGGGCATAGCCAAGTGCCCAGAGAACTTGCTACCATACCTGAGGGAGAAATAAGAATATACCGGTCACCAGGAGCTACTGCTCACAACTTTTTATAACATTTCAACAATACTTACAGCTCCAGAGTGGTCCCATTATTTAACCTGAATATACCTAGGTGGCAATGATTCACCCATCACGAAACACAGCTGAGATTATTTACTATCTTAGGAGATAAATTAACTCCTTCAAAGCAAACAATTCAATAGTCGTTTTAATCTCATAGATCCATGCCAACCACCGGAAAATAATCGTTGAGTTGTTAGTTCTGAGTTTTATACACAGACAGCTAATAATATAAATTATCATCTCAGGAGGGTATGTCTAGGAGCCACACCTATATTCACTTACTGCATGACTATTACCTGAGATTATATCTCCAGACTAAGTTCACCTAACACGAGAATCACAGCATACGTATTTAATAAATTAATACATACTATTAAATATCACTAGAGGTTGATGAGAGGTTACTATTCATAAATGTGTACATATCTCTCATAAGCAATGAGAGAAACATTAAACATATAAAATAAAAAAACCAAATTAAATATTGCACCATTTTATTTCTGCACCTAATTGTACCACTTCATTAATCTGCCGACCCTTATGTGGGAAGGGACCAAATTAGGCTAGTGCTGAACTGAATAATGATCCACCTAGATTAATCCAATTAATTGTGCTAATCTGCTGTAAGAGTAAGATATCACAATTGTCTAGTGTTGAACAAAATATTGTACAGCCTAGCAAGTTTTTAAATATTGTGCAGTGGGCCTGACAGCTGAGTTGACAGCGCTTCGGATTTGTAGTTCTGAGGTTCCGGGTTCGATCCTCGGTGTAGGCAGAAACAATTGGGCAGAGTTTTTTCACCCTGATGCCCCTGTTACCGAGCAGTAAATAGGTACCTGGGAGTTTGACAGCTGCTACGGGCTGCTGAAGAAGACGCCCCCAAGTAGCCCTCAAAGGAAGAGTCCTAGCAGTCCGAAACACAGCAGTCCAAGGAGGAATGTGGTGTGCTGGACTTGTGGGCAGAAAGGGCATGTAGCTGCTATGTGCCGAGGCAGAAGAGGTGGCGGCGCACGTAGGGAGGTGATGATGATGAGCTGTGTTACACCACCAGCAGGAAGCCAGTCGACGGCGACGCAGGAAGGACCAAGTTTGTTCGCCCCTCACACTTCAAGCGGGTATGTAACGAGTGATCATACTGGTAGATCAGTTGTAGTGCTCAGAGATAGTGGAGCAGCCCAGTCCCTGATCGTGAGAAGCTCGTTACCCGAGGGAGTGAGTGTGGATGGAAGACAAGAGGTTGTCCTGGTTGGGTTTCCTAGGACGCAGTACATCGCCCCCTTAGTGCCAGTACATCTCGACTCGCCTTACTTCAGCGGCACATGTGCGTTGGCAGTAGTCGATACCCTCCCTGTAGCTGGGATTGACGTGGTACTAGCCAACGACTTGGTGACAGATTGGAGCACCAATCATCCCAAGATTGCGGACGAGTCAGCCGGAATAACAAGGTCTGAGGTAACAGGCAGTGGTAATGTCCAGGTACAAACAGACCCGGATTTAAACATGTTTAATTTGTCCTCACACCCACAGATCGACTGTGTTCTAGTAGAGTCTCCTGATTCTTCTCCCGATAAGAAGCATGAGGTTATGATGGCAGAAGCAACTGAGCAAGAAGAGAGGCCTCGTGTGCAAGCACCCACGGATACCAACGAGTCTGGAGCGAAGGCAGATGAGTACTTGCGGTATGGCAAGGTACAGCGTTCATTGAACCGGCCAGAGATTCCCCAGACGTCGGAGGTATGTGAGGTATGTGCGAAGGTTCTAGAGCCCTCTTCGGTCCAAACCAGGCTAGTGGATATTGCCGGCTATGGACATGACAGGCTCAGGAAGCTTATCCCTAAGTTAGCCAAATGTTTCCTAGCGGTATTTTTTGTTCTTGTGTGTGTTCTCAGTAAGGACCAGTGGACGACCCGAAGGATGATGGCTCCCTTGAACATCGAGAAGAGGTCACAGGGATTGGAGACGTGCACAGTGAGTAGTGCAGTCGAAGAAGGGACCTGGAAGATGATGGTAGATACAGGAGGTACGAGAGATGATAATACGAGTAACTGTTTCCGACAGGTTGACACCCCCCACGTGATTGCTGAGCCTAGATGCAGCGTTATTATGCAACTATGCAACGATGCAACTACTACATTATCGAGTTTACGTTACGTTAATGTCAATCCAGTGGCACGATAACAAAACAGCTAAATAGCAACCCTTGCTGTGAGGCTGCATACTGAACTAACCTGAACACAGGTGTGCCCACTGATGACGCAATATTGCAAATCAAAGAAAAATATCACAGAATAAGTTACACCACAGCAAATGGTTACATTATTGTACATCAAGTGGCATTTGCAACACAGCTATTCAACAGCCCCTCGAGAAGTGACAGCAGGCTCCATTTTGCTGACACTTCGGGCTGACAACATGAAACTAACTGAACAAATGAAAGATCCACTGAAACAAAGACACAAGCAGGTAATCAATAGTGTCTTGGTTTCCCTGACAGCTACTATAATCACAAGCTTAGGGGTCCTCCCGCCCCCCAGGAGAGACCCACGTAACTAGGCGGAAGTCTAACAGTGACTCCCCCCTATCACAACCCCGTGTGAACACTCTTTGCAACTCCCACTAAGAAGTTGCCCTGTTGTAACCCGATACACCGACAGGCAAGGCGGGAATTCTGGGACACAGCTCCACAGATCCCTAGTATGACTCTACTCTCGTCACCAGACGAAAACCAAAAGAAATTGCCTGAAGTGATTAATTACGTTAATTGACTGATCGCAGCAGTCAGCAACAAAGTACCACGGTAATCACAAACAATTGTCTTCCACTAGACAACAACATGCTGATACTCTACGTTAATCTTTAACACTTGTCTCTCTCTTGTTAACAATAACTCAACATATTACAACACACTTGACTCCTTGCAAGTATTCAGTGAGTAATTCTCAATTAAGGTCAAACGGACCACTAATTACATCCCCATTGAGTTACGTTAACTAAGCCTACCCTAACTTGGTAGCTTCTCCACAGTCTGTGTCAAAAAATTACTAGTGAGTGTTAATTACCCTAATTAGGGCACTAATTACTGCTGAGCCATTAATTACCTGTCACCAGGACCGATAATTAATCATCCATAAATACGTCTCACTCCGCACTGCCTAAGCAGGTCTCATCAAACACTGTGAATTCACGGGAAAGGAGTTAATTACCCTAATTAACAAGATGTGCCAATAATCCACTGTCCTCAGACAGGATATGATTAATACAACGATTTATGCTAGCTCCATGACCTCGCTTTACCGAGTCACTGGAGCTCTCCAATGCTAATTACTCCACTAATTAACATGAGCCACTACTTCTATACCCCTGAAAGGTAATTAGTCTCGAGCATATTACGTTAACACAAATACTGACAGAACCTCTCCCACTACGTGAATTCATGATGAGAAGGCTAATTACATAATTAGCTAGAGTGGTCAATTAACTGTCACATGGACAATTAATTGCTCCCGAGACGTATCTCATTATAGCTCAACACTGTTCTCACTTAACAGCCCTTACTCATTCCACAATACTAAGTGTGCACCCCTTATCCAGTTAATTACCCCTTAATTAACTCACTGAATCCTTAAGTCCTCAACATAACTTAAAGAAACAAAGTAACCCCAGCGTTACATAGGTCACACTATAATGGCATGCAACATGATGTCCGCACTACCCACATATAGTTGCAGCTACTGCAACTCGCTAATTACTGTGCCCACACAATAAAAACTCACGGTTGTGCAACACACACAAGTATACTAATATTACTGCCCCTCTCCCTCTTTTACTTCTTGCACCCGCTTGCAAAGGAATACTGTGAACACACACATACCTCAGCCAGGCAATTAACCCATCAATTGCCTGCTCTCATTAAGTACTGAAAATTCCCCTGAATAATCCTAGAGGTCCCTTACCCTCAACACAGTTCCTGGGGCAATAATATTGTATACTGATAACAACACTGCACAAACCTGCAACATAATGATGCCGTCAGCATACCCCACATGCTAATGTGGGGGTATGCCCCACATGCCGTCAGCATACCCCACATCTATGAGGTCAAATTTTTTTTATAGGAACTAAAATTAACGTAGATATATGACCAAACCTAACCAACCCTACCTAACCTAACCTAACCTATCTTAATAGGTTAGGTTAGGTTA
>NW_025561967.1:5000-35742 GCF_020424385.1 Procambarus clarkii | reverse complement strand
CTAGCGTCTTGAGACCTGTCTCAGTTCTGGGGTTCTGTCTAGCGTCTTGAGACCTGTCTCAGTTCTGGGGTTCTGTCTAGCGTCTTGAGACCTGTCTCAGTTCTGGGGTTCTGTCTAGCGTCTTGAGACCTGTCTCAGTACTGGGGTTCTGTCTAGCGTCTTGAGACCTGTCTCAGTTCTGTGGGTCTGTCAAACATTCCACCTCCGACCTAACCTCAAGATTAAACATATCTCCAAGCTGTGAGTTAAGAGGAAAGACCTTTCAGAAAGTCTGAGGGCAATATATCAGGGGGTTGGACGCCGGGGAGCAAGATATGGCGCCTGCAAAACAGATAAAACTCGGGTCAGCATCTTGGCCATTATCTAAGAACGAGACGAGCGATTGATCACTTATTTATGCCTCGTAATTGATGAGTGAGTGCTAGTGCCACCAGCCTACCTGTGGTCGGTCTCCAGATGTCAACTCTCCACAGAGAGAGAGAGAGAGAGAGAGAGAGAGAGAGAGAGAGAGAGAGAGAGAGAGAGAGAGAGAGAGAGAGAGAGAGAGAGAGAGAGAGAGAGAGAGAGAGAGAGAGAGAGAGAGAGAGAGAGAGAGAGAGAAGGAAGGGAGGAGACAATAGTCAAGGGAAGAAACAGTAAAGGAGAATATAAAGAGTATCGCGTCCTAAGGGACCGCTGTTCTTTCTCGATCAGCGCCAAAGTTTTGATGACGCCGCCGCTGACGCGTCGCCAGATCAACATGTGATATTGCCCAAGCCATGTGGGGGAGGGGAGAGAGGGAGATGGGGAGGGGGAGATGAGAGGAGGAGAGAGGGGAGTTAAATGGGACGGGGGAAGATGGGTGGAAAAGTGGTGTTAGTGGGTGGTGGTCATCGTGGGCCGGGAGATCAATCACACTAACTAGAACCATCCCACCTGCCAAACACGTTGATTGAATGTTGATTGACAGTTGAGAAGCGGGACCAATGAGCTAAAGCTCAACCCCAGCATGCACAACTAGGCGTATACAGTAATGCCATACCTACACTGACCCCTTTCTCTCACCCTCGATCTCATTCGCCCCAAATCTCTCTACTCTTCAACACCTAACTTCCTGGTTCAGTCTGATCATTGTGGCTGTTAGTTCTGGCAGCCTGCAGCCCAACGTAAACACTACAACCGTCGATCTAGTTCCCTTTGTGTTTATCAAGCTTCCCATTGAACTTAGTTAGGGATCAAAGGAATTTGTTCTTGTCGGTAGTGAAGGTTGATGTAGAAGTAATCGTACACAGCATCAGTTGTATACAGAAACAGCTGCACACAGCAACAGTCCACACACACACACACACACACACACACACACACACACACACACACACACACAAAGTTTCAAAGGGCAAAGTTTCTTTCACCCTGAATGCACCTGTTAGGTAGCGGTAAATAGGTACCTGGGAGTTAGTCAGCTGTCACGGGCTGCTTCCTGGGGTGTGAGTGTGTGTGTGTGTGTGTTTACTAGTTGTGTTTTTGCGGGGGTTGAGCTTTGCTGTTTCGGCCCGCCTCTCAACTGTCAATCAACTGTTTACTAACTACTTTTTTTTTTCTTTTTTTTTCCCACACCACACACACACACCCAGGAAGCAGCCCGTGACAGCTGACTAACTCCCAGGTACCTATTTACTGCTAGGTAACAGGGGCACTTAGGGTGAAAGAAACTTTGCCCATTTGTTTCTGCCTCGTGCGGGAATCGAACCCGCGCCACAGAATTACGAGTCCTGAGCGCTATCCACCAGGCTACGAGGCCCCTTGTGTGCGTGCGCGTGTGTGTGTGTGTGGTGTGAAAAAAAATAGTAAACAGTTGATTGACAGTTGAGAGGCGGGCCGAAAGAGCAAAGCTCAACCCCCGCAAACACAACTAGGTGAATACACACTAACGAACGCGCTGCATGCCAACACACTCACACGCAAGAAAGCCAACACACACGCACGCACAAGCACAATCGGCGTGTGTAAACTCGACACGGTTTTGACCCAAACTAATCAATTAAGTTATCGTCTGACAACACCCGCGAGTCCCTGATCGCCCATCGAACAAACAATGCAAGAAAGGATTGATTTGCAACCTCTCAGTGGTGGCTTTGGCCTTAAACAGAAAATTAGCCTATAAATGTTGACCAGACCACACACTAGAAGTTGAAGGGACGACGACGTTTCGGTCCGTCCTGAACCATTCTCAAGTCGATTGTCTGTAACTCTTAGCCTATAAATCACCGCCCGAGTTGAATTTTCCACAGTTACGACCTCATAAACTGCCTTCACACATATAAACTGCGTCTAAATAGAAGATTTTCCTGGTCTGAACAAATCCACAAAGGGCCCGTGACGAGGATTCGAACCTGCGTCCGGGATTCGAATCCTCGTCACGGCCCTTGTGGATTTGTTCATTTGATACATCACGCTATTCTGATTTATGTGTGTAATTTTCCTGGTCTGTTTGACAGCCACAAGTGAGGGGGGGGGGGATTACTGTATTATGGGAGGATTTTGTAGACTATTGTATAAAAGTTTATTAGTAAAAACATTATATTAATTTCAACATTGCTTCTATTTGTATTATTATTGCAGTTGTAGTTACTAGTAAATCCCTTTATTCACTTCACCGGAGGCAAACTATCATTCAGTTTAGCATGAATGTTGTAATACCCCCCATGTTGAGAGTAGACATTTGCCTGGAGTGTACCTGGGGTGTGTTCCGAGAGTTCATGCTGGCCGGCCTGACACCCGGCTTGACTTGGGTTCAAAAATCTGCTTGTAGATTTGTGTGCGAGAGCAAGATAACGATCGAGATTGACACGACATGCTTAACGATGGGATAATTTCCGCGTCGTTATCGGCGGGAACGGTGTACGATATTCCTATTGCATCGCATTCGTTCCCTGTCTAACACGACGTTCCCTGGCTAATACGACGTTCCCTGTCTAACAGGACGTTCCCTGTCTAACACGACGTTCCCTGTCTAACACGACGTTCCCTGTCTAATACGACGTTCCTTGTCTAATACGACGTTCCCTGTCTAACACGACGTTCCCTGTCTAACACGACGTTCCCTGTCTAATACGACGTTCCTTGTCTAATACGACGTTCCCTATCTAACACGACGTTCCCTGTCTAACACGACGTTCCCTTGTCTAACACGACGTTCCCTGTCTAACACGACGTTCCCTGTCTAACACGACGTTCCCTATCTAACACAACGTTCCCTATCTAACACAACGTTCCCTATCTAACACGACGTTCCTTGTCTAACACGACGTTCCTTGTAATACGACGTTCCTGTCTAATACGACGTTCCCTGTCTAACACGACGTTCCCTGTCTAACACGACGTTCCCTGTCTAACACGACGTTCCCTGTCTAACACGACGTTCCTTGTCTAACACGACGTTCCCTGTCTAACACGACGTTCCCTGTCTAACACGACGTTCCCTGTCTAACAGGACGTTCAGAGGCGGTTATAACGGCTCCTCCTCCTCTCACACATTCCCTTTGAGGTGAAGAGCGGGGCTTGGAGCATTCATATCCCCCGCTAGTCCACCTCACAACCTCACAACCTCACAAATACTCTTGATACGACGTGAAAACTGCAGAGTTGTGTGCCTACCTGTGTTTACTCTTCTTCTTCTTACTAGAGCTTCGGCTCTTGGGTTCCGCCTCGTGCCCTTCTAGGGGGTCGATTGTGGTAAGAGAATTCACGCGCGCTAGCTGTGGTTCTCGAGGTTGAGCACTAGCTCTTTAGCCCCGACTTACCCCAGCCTTCGCTTGTCTAAACCAGTGACTCCTGACTATCCTGATTATATATATATATATATATATATATATATATATATATATATATTATATATATATATATATATATATATATATATATATATATATATATATCCCTGGAATTATTTACTGAATTAGCTTCATGCACGATGCTATTTCTTCCTCTTCCCATCTGTCTCATTAACCTTCCCTCTTTCCGGCTTCTTCCTCATTCTCTTACCCCTTTCCCCCCCTTCGCCGCCTTCTCCTTCCTCTGTTGCTTCTCATCCTTACACTACTGTCTCTTCCTTTAAACTTTCTTCCCTCCTTTTCCAAACCGTTTCTCTACCTCCACCATCTTCGTTACCCTGCCTTTTCTTCCTTCTCCTCCTTCGTCTAACCTTTTGTCTTCTCTTCCCCTCTTCCTCCTTTCCCACCATCTTCTCCTCTTGCCTCTTTTTGTATCGTCCTTCTCCTCTCCCTTCATCTCTTCCCCCAGCACGTGACCCAAGATATTTCTTCCAGGAAGGCCCGAGTCGGCCAGCTGACTCGCCTATTAGAATCTAAATGCATGCTTCACTCCGCCCTGGGACTACACGCCCCCCCCCACCCCCTCTGGAACAATATCGATTCTAGAAATCATCCAAAGAATGCCGCTGGAACCATTCCGTAGCTGGTATATGCTTGTGACTCTTGCTGAAACAAGGTGGACGCTGGAACAATGTCATTAACATATTTAACTACCTCTTCTGGGTTTGTTAACTGTTGGATGGTACTTATTTGATCAGTTCTTAAATCAATATTGGTTAACCTTCGATTCTATGCATCTTTTAAGGATATATATACCAACTCTATATCCCTCGTCTGGGACAATCGGCTCTGTGTAACTCTTATGGTCTTATCAATTATATAGAGCTTGTATGAGTGTTCCAGTTCTTTAACTCTCATATGGGTGCATCAGCTCTATATGTCTCACCTCACTATCAACTCTACCATATACACCAACACACTCAAGGATATATGCGTAAACATTCTCTTTAAACTTAAGAGTAACTTTTGCAACATTTCTAAACAGTCTCCATGTTGGGTATGTCTTCGCCTCTCCCCCCCCCCCGTGCTGGTGTCTTGACATAAAGTGCCTTGACATAAAGTGCCTTGACATAAAGTGCCTTGACATAAAGTGCCTTGACATAAAGTGCCTTGACATAAAGTGCCTTGACATAAAGTGCCTTGACATAAAGTGTCTTGACATAAAGTGTCTTGACAAAGTGTCTTGACATAAAGTGCCTTGACATAAAGTGTCTTGACATAAAGTGTCTTGACTTGATAAGTGTCATAAAGTGTCTTGACATAAAGTGTCTTGACATAAAGTGTCTTGACATAAAGTGTCTTGACATAAAGTGTCTTGGCATAAAGTGCCTTGGCATAAAAGTGCCTTGACATAAAGTGCCTTGACATAAAGTGCCTTGACATAAAGTGCCTTGACATAAAGTGCCTTGACATAAAGTGCCTTGACATAAAGTGCCTTGACATAAAGTGCCTTGACATAAAGTGTCTTGACATAAAGTGTCTTGACATAAAGTGTCTTGGCATAAAGTGCCTTGACATAAAGTGCCTTGACATAAAGTGCCTTGACATAAAGTGCCTTGACATAAAGTGCCTTGACATAAAGTGCCTTGACATAAAGTGCCTTGACATAAAGTGCCTTGACATAAAGTGCCTTGACATAAAGTGTCCTTGACATAAAGTGCCTTGACATAAAGTGCCTTGACATAAAGTGCCTTGACATAAAGTGCCTTGGCATAAAGTGCCTTGACATAAAGTGCCTTGACATAAAGTGCCTTGACATAAAGTGCCTTGACATAAAGTGCCTTGACATAAAGTGCCTTGACATAAAGTGTCCTTGACATAAGTGCCTTGACATAAAGTGCCTTGACATAAAGTGCCTTGACATAAAGTGCCTTGACATAAAGTGTCCTTGACATAAAGTGCCTTGACATAAAGTGTCCTTGACATAAAGTGCCTTGACATAAAGTGCCTTGACATAAAGTGTCCTTGACATAAAGTGTCTTGACATAAAGTGTCTTGGCATAAAGTGCCTTGGCATAAAGTGCCTTGACATAAAGTGTCCTTGACATAAAGTGCCTTGACATAAAGTGCCTTGACATAAAGTGCCTTGACATAAAGTGCCTTGACATAAAGTGCCTTGACATAAAGTGCCTTGACATAAAGTGCCTTGACATAAAGTGCCTTGACATAAAGTGCCTTGACATAAAGTGCCTTGGCATAAAGTGCCTTGACATAAAGTGTCCTTGACATAAAGTGCCTTGACATAAAGTGTCTTTGACATAAAGTGCCTTGACATAAAGTGCCTTGACATAAAGTGCCTTGACATAAAGTGTCTTGACATAAAGTGTCCTTGACATAAAGTGCCTTGGCATAAAGTGCCTTGACATAAAGTGCCTTGACATAAAGTGCCTTGACATAAAGTGCCTTGACATAAAGTGCCTTGACATAAAGTGCCTTGACATAAAGTGCCTTGACATAAAGTGCCTTGACATAAAGTGCCTTGGCATAAAGTGCCTTGACATAAAGTGTCCTTGACATAAAGTGCCTTGACATAAAGTGTCTTTGACATAAAGTGCCTTGACATAAAGTGCCTTGACATAAAGTGCCTTGACATAAAGTGTCTTGACATAAAGTGTCCTTGACATAAAGTGCCTTGGCATAAAGTGCCTTGACATAAAGTGCCTTGACATAAAGTGCCTTGACATAAAGTGCCTTGACATAAAGTGCCTTGACATAAAGTGCCTTGACATAAAGTGCCTTGACATAAAGTGCCTTGACATAAAGTGCCTTGGCATAAAGTGCCTTGACATAAAGTGTCCTTGACATAAAGTGCCTTGACATAAAGTGCCTTGACATAAAGTACATTCATACACCATCCCTCAATAACGATCGTGTTAATTATAAATTACCACGAGCTTCAACACTTTCCCAAATAGACAGAGAAAGAAAAAAATTTAATATATTTCAGTATATAACAAAAACTGAGCTAAAAACAAACAAACAAACAAACAGTATGAGCAAAATAAAAAAAAAGAGCAAATCAATCCTTGCAATATGCAGTAACTCTGAACTATCATCAATATGCAAAACGGGCTCAATCATCTTTTTTCAATTTTCGCGACTGAAAAAAAAGCCGTTTCGAGTCGCAATTATCTTTAGGAATTCGACCGTATCTGGTTTAGCGATAAGCAAATAAAATAATTTAAAAGCCGTTTAACTCGGGCAAACTGGGAACGCTGTGACCACTACTTGATGATGCTGTCTGCTGCGGTGGTGATGGTGTGATGGTGATGATGAATATGATGAAAATAATGATGCATATGATGTAATGGTGATGTGAGCTAGAGAGGAGGGCAGGAGTGCCAACATCAGCAGATTGACTGTCAATCAATGTTCCTCTGTAATATCTTGAGAGGTTATCTTGAGATGATTTCGGGGTTTAGCGTCCCCACGGCCCGGTCCTCGACAGAGTTATATTTAAGAGGCTGGACAGGCTTCTCCACACGCATCTTTAAGGAAGCAGTTAGTAATGCAAAGCCTAAACTGTAAGCTTCAAAGACATAGGTCATATACAACTGAAAAATACAAGTGGGTCTGAAATATATTTGTGAAACTCTACGGACAATTGAACGAACGTTTCAGTATACCAATTATCAGATTAATAATATTTTCGAATGCAGTTCGGTACAAATTACTACTAATTTTATATTTAATAGCCACCAAAATAATACATTTTATGCTCAGGAATTGAAACTTGATCAAAATGCTTTAGTGTTTGTGTGAAGCTTTAAAAAAATTATTCGAAATCTGTCGGTAATTTGCGAGGTCTAAATAATGTACCAAATGAAGTGCTAACTGAAGTACATTGACACTGTGTACTTGACACCGTGTACAGCACTTGACACCGTGTACAACACACTTGACACCGTGTACAACACACTTGACACCGTGTACAACACTTGACACCGTGTACAGCACTTGACACCGTGTACAACACACTTGACACCGTGTACAATACACTTGACACCGTGTACAATACACTTGACACCGTGTACAACACACTTGACACCGTGTACAATACACTTGACACCGTGTACAACACACTTGACACCGGGTATAAGTGTCACCCTTAATACCGTGTACAAAAATAACAAGGAGCACGTGACCAGCCAGGTGTGTGAGCTGTAGGCGAGATAACACATATACAACACGTGTGTCCACGAGCCAGGTGTAGGCGACGAGGGCCAAGTAGGAGCGTACATACCTGCTATATAGATGAGTATGGCAGCCAGAACGACAGCGATGGTGATAAAGATGATAGCGGTACATCGCCAGGAGCAGCGGGGGTTTCCGGGGCCCCTTCCTCCGCTGCTGGACGGGCCCCCGACGCCTCGGGGCACGGGACCGGGGCCCGGTCGACGAAGATTATTCCGGACGGGAAGTACCGGCGCCGGCAGACCACCGCCGAACTGCACGTTGTATCTGGAGGATACAAACTACTAATTAACAACCATTAACATGATATGGATTATTATTTCTAAATAATACAATTTGAAATAATACAACTTTCGGTTTTAGACACGAAAAATGGGTGAGTAATGTATAATTAGTTTTAATATATTCATACACAAGCACTTATACCAGTTGATTGATGGTTGAGAGGCGGGACCAAAGAGCCGAAGCTCAACCCCCCCGCAAGCACAGCTAGGTGAGTACATAACCACGTGTATATATATATATATATATATATATATATATATATATATATATATATATATATATATATATATATATATGTATATATATATACACACACACAACTACATCAACACTTACTCACATATATAAGCACATACCGCCACCGGCCCCTCTCACACACACACACACACACACACACACACACACACACACACACACACACACACACACACGCAAACACACAAACACAACCTTTCCTCCGCCACACCGCCACCATCAACCACACTCCCACCAGAACCACTAACCTCACTACCACCCACAACCACACTCCCACCACCACCCACACCCTCACCACCACCACCACCACCACCACCTCCACCAGCACCACCACCACCACCACCACCACCACCACCCACAACCACCACCACCACCACCACCCTCACCACCACCACCACCACCACCACCACCACCACCCTCACCCTCACCCTCACCACCAATCTCTCCCACAACACACCAGGTATAAGAGAGACAAGCAAGGCAATGTTGACAGATAATGACCAAGGAATACCCAACACCAACAAAAGTATATCAAAACTCTGAGCCCTGAAATAGGGAAGATTAAAGGCCACGTAAGAGCAGGAAACGCAAAAAGGAGAGTCCCGTCAGAGTGGACGGAAGAGAACAAGAGAAACGACGGCTAAAGAGACAGATAGAGCAAGCGAAGAGTAATTGGGGAGAAAGGGCTGGTGGAGGGGGCTGGTGGAGGAGAGGCAGGCATGATGGAGAGGGCTGGTGGAGGAGGGGGCAGGCATGATGGAGAGGGCTGGTGGAGGAGGGGCAGGCATGATGGAGAGGGCTGGTGGAGGAGGGGGGCAGGCATGATGGAGAGGGCTGGTGGAGGAGGGGCAGGCATGATGGAGAGGGCTGGTGGAGGAGGGGACAGGCATGATGGAGAGGGCTGGTGGAGGAGGCTGGTGGAGGGGGCTGGCAGACAGCGGGAGGAACAGTCACATCCCAGATATTGCATACATTTCATTCGGTTGGGGACTCATTTACATGTCAAAGTCTACCATAGTGCCGGAGTCAGGCTACACAACGTGGAGAGTTATGCCCACCCTTGCTGGCCCCTCCATGTTGCCCCTCAACACTACCCTCCATGTTGGCCCTCAACACTGTCCCTCCATGTTGCCCCTCAACACTACCCTCCATGTTGCCCCTCAACACTCCCCTCCATGTTGCCCCTCAACACTCCCCTCCATGTTGGCCCTCAACACTGTCCCTCCATGTTGCCCCTCAACACTGTCCCTCCATGTTGCCCCTCAACACTGACCCTCCATGTTGCCCCTCAACACTACCCTCCATGTTGCCCCTCAACACTGTCCCTCCATGTTGGCCCTCAACACTCCCCTCCATGTTGGCCCTCAACACTCCCCTCCATGTTGGCCCTCAACACTGTCCCTCCATGTTGGCCCTCAACACTCCCCTCCATGTTGGCCCTCAACACTGCCCTCCATGTTGCCCCTCAACACTGTCCCTCCATGTTGGCCCTCAACACTGTCCCTCCATGTTGGCCCTCAACACTGTCCCTCCATGTTGGCCCTCAACACTGCCCCTCCATGTTGCCCCTCAACACTCCCCTCCATGTTGGCCCTCAACACTGTCCCTCCATGTTGGCCCTCAACACTGTCCCTCCATGTTGGCCCTCAACACTGTCCCTCCATGTTGGCCCTCAACACTGTCCCTCCATGTTGCCCCTCAACACTCTCCTCCATGTTGGCCCTCAACACTGTCCATCCATGTTGGCCCTCAACACTGTCCCTCCATGTTGGCCTTCAACACTGTCCCATCCATGTTGGCCCTCAACACTGTCCATCCATGTTGGCCCTCAACACTGTCCCTCCATGTTGGCCCTCAACACTGTCCCTCCATGTTGCCCCTCAACACTGTCCCTCCATGTTGGCCCTCAACACTGTCCCTCCATGTTGGCCCTCAACACTCCCCTCCATGTTGGCCCTCAACACTGTCCCTCCATGTTGGCCCTCAACACTGTCCCTCCATGTTGGCCCTCAACACTACCCAACACATTACGGGGCCTCGTAGCCTGGTGGATAGTGCGCAGGACTCGTAATTCTGTGGCGCGGGTTCGATTCCCGCACGAGGCAGAAACAAATGGGCAAAGTTTCTTTCACCCTAAATGCCCCTGTTACCTAGCAGTAAATAGGTACCTGGGAGTTAGTCAGCTGTCACGGGCTGCTTCCTGGGGGTGGAGGCCTGGTCGAGGACCGGGCCGCGGGGACACTAAAAAAAGCCCCGAAATCATCTCAAGATAACCTCAAGATAACCTACCCTCCATGTTGCCCCTCAACACTGTCCCTCCATGTTGCCCCTCAACACTCCCCTCCATGTTGGCCCTCAACACTGTCCCTCCATGTTGGCCCTCAACACTGCCCTCCATGTTGGCCCTCAACACTGCCCTCCCTATCCCCTACACCCCCCCTCCCCCCCCCCCGACACACCCTTGGTAATGGGGACTGGTGGTATCAGAAAACAACTACACCATAAGTAGCCTACAAGACCAACAGGATTCATAAAGATATAATATGGCCGGCAACACCTGAACACTAACTCTTTCAAAACTATTTACATAACATACATCAGACCTGTGCTAGAACATGCAGCATCAGCTTGGAATCCGCATCCCACCAAAGTACGAGATGGAAGAAGTTCACAGACTAAGCGAACTTGATCAAACCACTTCAGAGAAGTCGGGAATCAGAGGGGGGGGGGATATAATCACTACATACAAAATACTCAAGAGGAACGAACAAGGTGACCAATCACGGCATTTAATAGTTTTTATTTATAATATAGAACAAGAGTACACATTTCCTGTCACTCTCGGTCCCAACAAACTACATGGTACCTGGTTGATACCTGGTTGATACCTGGTTGATACCTGCGTGATACCTGCTGCTTGATACCTGGTTGATGGGGTTGTGGGAGTTCTTCTACTCCCCAAGCTCGGCCCGAGGCCAGGCTTGACTTGTGAGAGTTTGGTCCACCAGGCTGTTGCTTGGAGCGGCTCTCAGGCCCACCACCACAGCCAGATTGGTCCGGCACTCCTTGGAGGAAACAATGTAGTTTCCACTAGCTAGAAACTATCTAGCACTAGGAGCTAGTACCGCCACCACAAACAAACCAACCAACCGCCACATAAATTCACACCATCTCCCCGCTAAGTTGTAATCCACTAAAAAATAGCGACATCAAAGTACGAAAAAAACACCAGAGGATAAAACACCTGCGAGGCCTGACTCCCTAGAGACTCATTAACATTAATTAAAGCCCGGCGTTAATCCTTCACAGCCGGACGCGAAGACCGGCACGAGGCAAGTGTCTATCCGGCTCCTTAACATCCCCCAGGGGGCGCTCCGAGTGTCCACGGGACCCGGGGGCAAGAACCCCCAGCAACACAGGTCCTGTCCCGGGGCTCCTGAGCCTTCAACCTCACGACTTAGGTAAGGGCAGCAAAAGAGAAGGGCAATGAAAATACGAATGAAAAAATAGTGAATAAATGTATTTAAAGAAACGAAATAATAAACAAGTAAATAAATGAATGTAAGACGAAGAGTGGGAGAAATAATTAAGAACAACATTCATGATTATTTCGGTGAATAACTTGCTTGAATAACACTATTCACGTGAGTGATTATAATTCACGTGAGTACTTACTATCCACACAATACACATTCGAGATAGTCTTCCCGGCTTGGTGCCTTCTTTCGATAATTACAATTTAAAGGAAGAATTTGCATATTGTTTCCAGTGTGTGGGTAAGACTGGTGGAGAGGGGGCGGGAACAATGCCTGGAGTCAGAAAGGTGTCTTAAGGCGCTCGTTAAGATCACATTAGCACCTGTGATTTTTAAGGGACGTGTAACAGGTGCCTTCAAGTTTTGTATCTCGCGCGCACAAGATATCGGTGAAAATTACGTCTGGGGTGAGAATAAGATAGATATGCACGCTACAGAAATAATCAAACACACATAGACACACACACACACACACACACACACACACACACACACACACACAATTATACACACACACACACACATCCACAGACACTTAAACATCCACACTTACACATTCACAGACACCTAGACACCCTTTATCCACCCCATACATCCATACAAACATCCATCCCCCTATCCACACACCACTCTCCCCCTGTCCTCAGCCCTCTCGATCCACCTCCCTAGCCCCTCTCACCCACTCCCCCACCTCACCACACCCCACTCGCCCCTCTCCCCCTCAATCCAAAAGGTCTAGACCCTAGAATATGAGCCAATTTAGCAGAGGGATGAAAAGTCTCCATCATAGAGGCAGTCTGCCAAAATCCAATACAAAGACAAGTGAAGAGGAGATGTGAGGGGATGTGAGGTGAGGGGAAGTGAGGGGGGAGGGGAAAGAGGTGTGAGGTGACATGAGGAGGAGGAGGAGGAGGAGGAGGGGAAGTGAGAGAGGAGGTGGGCGAGTGACTGCAACAAATGGGAGACATTTATTGCCTGCTCCAGCACCCAAGGTTCACTACGTTTGTTCATGTCTGTTCACGGTTACGTTTGTTCATGTCTGTTCACGGTTACTATGCTTTTTACCCTTCCTTGTCTACCCCTCACCCTTCCTTGTCTACCCCTCACCCTTCCTTGTCTACTCCTCACCCTTCCTTGTCTACCCCTCACCCTTCCTTGTCTACCCCTCACCCTTCCTTGTCTACCCCTCACCCTTCCTTGTCTACCCCTCACCCTTCCTTGTCTACCCCTCACCCTTCCTTGTCTACCCCTCACCCTTCCTTGTCTACCCCTCACCCTTCCTTGTCTACTCCTCACCCTTCCTTGTCTACCCCTCACCCTTCCTTGTCTACTCCTCACCCTTCCTTGTCTACCCCTCACCTTTCCTTGTCTACCCTCACCATTCCTTGTCTACCCCTCACCCTTCCTTGTCTACCCCTCACCTTTCCTTGTCTACCCTCACCCTTCCTTGTCTACTCCTCACCCTTCCTTGTCTACTCCTCACCCTTCCTTGTCTACCCCTCACCCTTCCTTGTCTACCCCTCACCCTTCCTTCAACCCTCACCATGCATGTCTCTCCCTCCTCACTCTCACTATATGTTCCTCCTCACTACATTATCCCTCTCCTCCCTCATCGACCCCCTTCCCTCTATACTCCCTCCCCACTCCCTTCCCTCTCTCTCCACTCCCTTCCCTCTCTCTCCACTCCCTTCCCTCTCTCTCCACCCCCTTCCCTCTCTCTCCACTCCCTTCCCTCTCTCCTCCCTCCCTCCACACTCCCTCACCTCACCATTTCCACCGACCATCAGTTTCTGTCCGTCTCTTTCCTCTTCCATGACAACAAGTGCTAATATTCATGTATACATATCCTTTTATTCTGCACTGCAAGGGGTACGGTGTCCGTGTGTCCGTGTGTGTGTGTGTGTGTGTGTGTGTGTGTGTGTGTGTGTGTGTGTGTGTGTGTGTGTGTGTGTGTGTGTGTGTGTGTGTGTGTGTGTGTGTGTGTGTGTGTGTGTGTGTGTGTGTGTGTGTGTGTGTGTGTGTGTGTGTGTGTGTGTGTGTGTGTGTGTGTGTGTGTGTGTGTGTGTGTGTGTGTGTGTGTGTGTGTGTGTGTGTGTGTGTGTGTGTGTGTGTGTCCCTCCCCCCCCCCACATGTTCGGGACACGTGTCACTGGCTGGTGACCTTCCCTACCAAACAACCAGGAGGCCTGGTCGAAGACCGGACCGCGGGGACGTTGAGCCCCGAACGCACACACACACACACACACACACACACACACACACACACACACACACACACACACACACACACACACACAAACCAGCCCCACCTTAAGAACGAGAAAAAGACATCTAGTGGACTCAATGAAGACTTCTGATGTCCATTTCCAAGATTGCGTCATTTGCATATGAACGTCTCCCTTGATGCTAAGCTAAGTAAATACAATATACATTCATTCTCAGAGACCTTCAGCGAGGGAAGAGAAGTCTTTGCTTGTGTGAACGCCGGCCATGTCTCTTGCAAAAGTTCCGTCTCCAGTCATCTACGACTACCATCACTACCATTTCTGCAGCCCCCAGCCACCGCCCTCAACAGCCACCTCTCCATGCAATTGCAGTCAATGTTACTGCCCAGTTTTACAATGCTACTTGCTTTTAAAGTGGTTATTACACCGGAAGATAAACATAAATATGCCGCCAATGGTATACTCCAAGGCTGAGAAACCGTTGCACCTGAGCAACCCGTTCTCGCACTTTCTTACAGTCAATATTGACTTATTAAATAAGTGCATATGTGACATATAAATTTATTGTGAATATTTTACTTCACCTTGAAAAGCTTCTTAGAAAACACCGACCTTACCTAACCTTCTTAGTATGTTAAGATAAGCATCTTATTGTTTCATAATTACAATTATTACTTAACCTATACCTATAATAGGTTAAGTAATAATTGTAATTGCCTAACCTAACCTAACAGCCTGGTTGATCAGTCCAGCAACCAGGAGGCCTGGTCGACGACCGGGCCGCGGGGACACTAAGCCCCGGAAGCACCTCAAGGTAACCAAGTCCCAAGACTTGTACCAGCTAACATGGTTACAGGCCAATTGGCCTTTAACGCGCGTCTATATCTGTCGTCCGACAGCTTAAAACGTAATGTATTTTTTTTATTTCATTATCAAACAAATTATAACGTCAATTCATTGTGTATTAGCAGCGACACAAGAGCCTCCTTTCCTCCGTATACTGAGCTAAGTTGACTAAGTTAGCATGTTCACTACTAACACTGACGGCTGTAACACCACGGACAAGCACTCTCGCTAAAATAAGTTCCAAGCTAACAATAGCTTCCTTAATGTTTCACGTACGAAGTTCTCATTCAATCTCTCTCTCTCTCTCTCTCTCTCTCTCTCTCTCTCTCTCTCCTCTCTCTCCTCTCTCTCTCCCTCTCTCTCTCTCTCTCTCTCTCTCTCTCTCTCCTCTCTCTCTCTCTCTCTCTCTCTCTCGCTCTCTCCCTCGCAAGACTGACGCAATGTGAGCCTCGGAGCTCAGGCACCGCACAGGCAAAGTTACAGCGGTGACAGGAAGACACCTTCCGTGTGCTGCTTCCCACCGACCGATTAATCCAGTGGCACACCTTGTTGCTACCGTGTGGGAGTGTAGGTAGAATGAAGGGAAGACAGGAAGACAAGATGGGAGAAAGATAAGGAGGGGAGGTGGAAGGAAGGAGAGGGAAGGGGGGGATAAATGGGGGAAGGAGGAAGAGGGGGGTAGGGGAAGTCCCTGGGGGATTGCACTGCCTAAACTCTAAATTGCAACGTCCGTATTCCCTGACGGTGGAGGATTATAACGCAAGCGGAGCGTGCTCGACGTGGCCGCCGCCCGGAAAATGGCGCCACGGCGTGCCAGAAGGAAGAGATGGGACGGGGGGCAGAATAGTGGGAGGGAAGAGGGCAGATTATGACGGGCGGGGAGATGGAGAGGGAGAGGGGGGGGTAGATTAAGGAGGAGGAAATGGAGAGGCGGAAAGGAGGAGGAGGAGGAGGGGGGGGGAAGGGTTTAAAAATAGGAAGGGGGGTAGGAGTGAACTAAAGCGGTAGATAGATGTAATGATGGAGAAGGGAATGGGGGGGGGGTGTAATTAAGATGAAAATATGATGGAAGATGAACTTCAGAAATGGTTACAAGTTATGCAGTTATTCCAGGCATTATATTCACCCGTAGAATACCGGATCTGGTCCACACAGCAATCAGATATAATGAGTAAATCTTTGAAATCATCATCTTTATCAACCTGCTCCCTCACGTCATTACAGGACAACCACTCTTACGCATCTTTGCATTCTCAAACACCTTCAGAATGGTCAGCTAGTCAAGGCCTCATTGCCTTGTAAACAAAGCAATTCACACACTTCGATATACCTACCAAGTGATGGTTCCGGGGAATCATTGTCCTCGCGACCCAGTCTCTAACCAAGTCTCCTGGTTAGTGGTCCAGTCAACCAGATAGCTGGATGCGGCTGCTCGCAGCCAGACGGACGAGTCACCACAGTCTGGTTGTTCAGGTATTCTTTGTAATAGGTGTTAATTAACAAGTTCTCTTTTGAACACGGCGAGAGGTCGGCCAGTCATGTCTCTCATGTTTAGAGTGGTGCAAGGTCTTGGCTCCTTGATGTTGAAAGAATTGTCTCTTAGAAGCGGTGGTAGACGGCAGCGGTGGTAGATGACAGGGGTGGTAGATGGCAGCGGTGGTAGATGGCAGCGGTGGTAGATGGCAGCGGTGGTAGATGGCAGCGGCGGTAGATGGCAGCGGCGGTAGATGGCAGCGGTGGTAGATGGCAGCGGTGGTAGATGGCAGCGGTGGTGGATGGCAGCGGTGGTAGATGGCAGCGGTGGTAGATGGCAGCGGTGGTAGATGGCAGCGGTGGTGGATGGCAGCGGTGGTAGATGGCAGCGGTGGTGGATGGCAGCGGTGGTGGATGGCAGCGGTGGTGGATGGCAGCGGTGGTGGAGGGCAGCGGTGGTAGATGGCAGCGGCGGTAGCTGGCAGCGGCGGTAGATGGCAGCGGTGGTAGATGGCAGCGGTGGTAGATGGCAGCGGTGGTAGATGGCAGCGGGCGGTAGCTGGCGGCGGCGGTAGATGGCAGCGGCGGTAGATGGCAGCGGTGGTAGATGGCAGCGGTGGTAGATGGCAGCGGCGGTAGCTGGCAGCGGCGGTAGATGGCAGCGGCGGTAGATGGCAGCGGTGGTAGATGGCAGCGGTGGTAGATGGCAGCGGCGGTAGATGGCAGCGGCGGTAGATGGCAGCGGTGGTAGATGGCAGCGGTGGTGGATGGCAGCGGTGGTGGATGGCAGCGGTGGTGGAGGGCAGCGGTGGTAGATGGCAGCGGTGGTAGATGGCAGCGGTGGTGGATGGCAGCGGTGGTGGATGGCAGCGGTGGTGGATGGCAGCGGTGGTGGATGGCAGCGGTGGTGGAGGGCAGCGGTGGTAGATGGCAGCGGTGGTAGATGGCAGCGGTGGTGGATGGCAGCGGTGGTGGAGGGCAGCGGTGGTGGATGGCAGCGGTGGTGGATGGCAGCGGTGGTGGAGGGCAGCAGTGGTGGAGGGCAGCAGTGGTGGAGGGCAGCGGTGGTAGATGGCAGCGGTGGTAGATGGCAGCGGTGGTAGATGGCAGCGGCGGTAGCTGGCAGCGGCGGTAGATGGCAGCGGCGGTAGATGGCAGCGGCGGTAGATGGCAGCGGTGGTAGATGGCAGCGGTGGTAGATGGCAGCGGCGGTAGATGGCAGCGGTGGTAGATGGCAGCGGTGGTAGATGGCAGCGGTGGTAGATGGCAGCGGCGGTAGATGGCAGCGGTGGTAGATGGTAGCGGTGGTAGATGGCAGCGGTGGTAGATGGCAGCGGTGGTAGATGGCAGCTGTGGTAGATGGCAGCGGCGGTAGATGGCAGCGGTGGTAGATGGCAGCGGTGGTAGATGGCAGCGGCGGTAGATGGCAGCGGCGGTAGATGGTAGCGGCGGTAGATGGCAGCGGTGGTAGATGGTAGCGGCGGTAGATGGCAGCGGTGGTAGATGGTAGCGGTGGTAGATGGCAGCGGTGGTAGATGGCAGCGGTGGTAGATGACAGCGGCGGTAGATGGCAGCGGTGGTAGATGGCAGCGGTGGTAGATGGCAGCGGTGGTAGATGGCAGTGGTGGTGGATGGCAGCGGCGGAGATGTGGGTGGGAGATGAGATGAAGGAAGGGCGTGGCCAGCAGACTCGCCCCCCATACACCCATACATTCCTGCAGCCTCGGTATGCTAAGAAAGATAGCGAGAGTTTTCCCAGCGGGAAGCTTTCCCAAATCCCCGGCACCTGGCCCCCCTACGTGGCCACTACCCCTACATCTAGGCCTGGTGTACGTCTCGAGGTGTATAAGCCCATATATACACCCGATTACCGGATGTATATATGCCGAGAGGTGTACCCGCATCTCGGGTGTATATATACATTGAGAGAGATATCAAATAATATACACCTGTGAAGATACTGGAGGGCTAGGTCCCAAATCTACCCAGTAAAATAACAACGTACTGGAGTGAACGATATGGAAGGAAAATGCAGAATAAGAACCATTGAGAGCAGAGGTGCCATAGGCACAATCAGAGAACACTGTATAAAACATCAGAGGTCCGCGTTTGTTCAACGTCCTCCCCAGCAAGCATAAGAAATATTGCCCGGAACAACCGTGGACATCTTCAGAGGAAACTAGATTGTTTTCTTCAAGGAGTGCCGGACCAACCGGGGCTGTGGTGGTATGTGGGCCTGCGGGCCGCTCCAAGCAACAGCCTGGTGGACCAAACTCTCACAAGTCAAGCCTGGGGAGTAGAAGAACTGTCGAAACCAAGCACAGATACGTTGCACCTGATGCCACTGTTCACTAAGCAGTACAATAGATGGTGCCCGGGACTCAGGCAACTGTCGTGGGTTGCATCCTGGGGGGAGAGTCCTTAGTCGGCCTAGGGAGGCCTTGATATGCCTAACCGAAGGCTTCCTGTCCCCAATAACGGAACTCGTCCACTTGGACCACGCATGACTGAGCTGAAGCAAATACTAGACCAAAAAAAAAAAAAATCCACATTGTATTAAAAAGCTGGCGGTAAGTTAAGCTTATAATCACGACGACAAGACCCGCTGGAACGATGCAATTTCCTGTCTTTGATGTCAGGCTTGACTCAAGATGGTGGTGTAATGATCTTCTGTATATACAACCCCAGCCCCTGACACGATGGTTGGTCGGTCCTGGCCTACACCTGCCACCACATCTGCTACCACACCTGCTACCACCACACCTGCCACCACCACACCTGCCACCACCACACCTGCCACCACCACACCTGACACCACCACACCTGCTACCACACCTGCCACCACCACCACCACCACACCTGCCACCAGGACCAACCAACACCACCACAATTCCTGTCTAAGGTCCGAATCACTTCTGGCTAAAGAATTTTGGCCACTGCTCTACTGAACGTCTGAAGCAGTGCACAACTTCCATAGCTGACAACGACATGCCGATAAAATAATGCAAATGGGTTAGTTTCGTACACTTCCCCGGCTGATATAATTACAACAAAGACATAAGCTTTGAACACTGCCGTACATATCCCATCATACTAAAGTACATAACAAAATTACCTACACAACAATTGTCCCTAAACTCTGGACGCAAAATAGAAACCAATTCAAACCTGAGCAGATGTTAAAAAACCTCTTTGGTGTTAAAAAAAAATACGGTAAAGAAATATATTTTAATATGCAAAGTCTGTCTGCAACTTTAAATAATGGACGGGTAAAATAATGACAGACACAGTAGCTGCGAGAATTAACTGAAGTGCGAGAATTTACGAGACTTAACTCGAAGACAGGTACGAGTTACGCAACTAAAGACGGGTTGCGTAACTTCAAAACTATGATTGGGTCCTGTTAGCTTAGGAGTTGTATTGTTAATATACACAGCTTAGGTTCCTTGCATATCTTCTAATGGAGTTACAGTCTTACCAGAGAAGGTGATTTCTCTATTGTTACAATAATTATTACATTGTTCAAATTATTTAACCCGGCGCAAAGGTTCGAGTCCTCATTACGGCTCCAACGGACTTTATCGTTAAAATTACTATTACGGTCTTCAATGAGCCAAATTTACACTAAAGCAGTATATAGTAATTTTTATATATATTCTTCAGATATATATACTTTATTGTATAATAAAACCTTACTTTAAATTTTTAGCATCACATTTCACCTTGAGAAATCAATCATTTACAGGCCGTTCGGGTCAAAGAATTTCCAGTCTTTGGTTAGACTTTACATGTCTGTGTCTCTACAGAATTCTTGACGATCTCAAGGGGGAATTAAAAAAAAATCAACAGCTACAGAAAAAAAATTGAATGAAAAATCTAATTTCTTCACGTTTTTATCGAGGAGATTATCTAATATTCTGTACTCCAGAAAAAAATATATTTACCAGAGTGGTGGATATACTGACTTGTTATGCCTGCTAATGTGGTATACTGTTGGCCTGTTATGTTGTTTGTTGGTATGCTATACTGTTTGTTATGTTATAGTGGTTTGTTATCATGTTATAGTGTTTGTAATTATGTTATAGTGTTCGGTATGATACATGACACACAACATGAAGTGTTTAGAAACACACTGGAAGTAGCAGCAGCGTCAATTAATTGTAAACTTGCGAAACCTGTACATCTTTCCCCAATCACGGCAGCTCAGGTGGCCTTCATTAAGCAGTTATTGAAGCAAAAAGCTGTTTGCTTTTGTTATGAGTTCTGAAACACTAGGAAGTCATCATTAACCTTTGGTTGTAAGTTTCGAAGCTCGTAAACTCTTTTAATAAGCATTGAATAAAGGCACACTGATTGAAGAAAGATGTAGAGGTTTCGTAAGACAAACAAAAAGTAAATGAATCTGTCGATGAATCTGCTCAAGGATCTTCTCTACTCAGATAAAACTTGTTGGTTTCGTGGTTCTTATTCATCTTTACCATGTTCCATTTCAACCCGCACGCACGCACACACACACACACACACACACACACATACACACACGAACACACACACATACACACACGAACACACACACATACACACACGAACACACACACATACACACACAAACACACACACATACACACCATATATTCTAACTATCTCTTCCTTCGTCCAACATTCTTCTTCCTCTTTCACGTACTTTTCCCCCTTATCTAACCCAACCACCACCACCACCACTCTCCCCACTACCACTACACCACCACCACTACCACCACCACCACAACCACCACCACCACCACTCTCCCCACTACCACTAAACACTAAAGGACACCACCACCACCACCACACCACCACCACACCACCACCACCACCACAACCACCACTACCACCACAACCACCACCACCACCACAACCACCACAACCACCACAACCACCACCACCACCACAACCACCACAACCACCACAACCACCACAACCACCACCACTAATCTCCCCACTACCACTACTCTCTCCACCACCACCACCACAACCACTACCACCACTACTCTCCACCACCACCATCTTCACTTCTGTCAACACTAACCTTCCGCGTCTGCTCCTGTCACCGAGAAATATAATTTTTGTGACACATTCGAACCTCAACTCTCTAATACACAATTAAGAGTCCCAAATCGTAAACAACTGCCAAATACACACAGAGATCACAATAGCCTGATACATCTAATGAACAATTCCAGGGCCGTGATGAGGGTTCGAACCTACGTACGGGAAAGCGCGTCTGGGATCATCCCGGACCGACCCTTGCGGAGTTGTTCAACGGGTCAATTATATATATATTATACCATTTTAATTGTTGCAAAACAATTTTGCAGAAAACCCTTGGCCAGTTATGGCCAAACCCCCTTCCAAAGTATACCTGATCAACCAGGCTGTGACTCATACGTTAAGCTGCAAACAGTCGCGTCCAACAGCCTGGTTGACCAGACGACCAACCAGGAGGCCTAATCAGAGACCGGGCCGCAGGGACGTTGATCCCCGGAACCGCCACAAAATAGGTTACCCCGGAAATCAGCCAGGATTATCTTTCCTCATAAATTGTCACTAATAAAGTTGTAAATATCTGACTATTCCTTCAGTTCCGGCAACTTCAAGGTAAATGTATTTCTAGCAGTTATACACACCACTGTGTATATATTATATACACCACTGAATATACACCACACACATACACACACACACACACACAAACAATATGGCGACAGATAGATACGCCAAGTACTGCCATGGGAAGAAAGAGAGAGAGAGAGAGAGAGAGGAGAGAGAGAGGAGAGAGAGAGAGAGAGAGAGAGAGAGAGAGAGAGAGAGTAGAGAGAAGAGAGAGAGAGACAGAGAGAGAGAGAGAGAGAGAGAGAGAGAGAGAGAGAGAGAGAGAGAGAGAGAGAGAGAGAGAGAGAGAGAGAGAGAGAGAGAGAGAGAGAGACAGAGAGATGGGGGGAAGGGAGTTCATCAGTAGGCACGGTTGCAGGAACACCCCCTCCCCCTCCCCAAAAAACAAAATAGTGTCCGTAGTCTGGTACAATCAGCATATTATGATGGGATCTCTCGGACCCCTCTCACATTTCCTACCTCCTTTGCTAACCCCAATTTTCCGGCCGCTTCTTTCAATTTCTGGCCAGACACCACCAGCGTCCCGAGCACCGCGACAATCAACTTTCCTTTATATGTATCACGACAAACGTGTTCAAAATTCTCATTTTTTGGCAAACACAATTGCATGTGTTTTTCTTGCCTTAGGTGGGAGGAGCGACTTTTTGGACAAGAGTGCCCAACACTTTTATATATATATATAATATTATAGATATATATATATATATATATATATTCTATATATATATATAATATATAATATATATATATATCTATATATATAATCAATATAAATAGTAACTACACCTCTAGCTGGAAGAAGGGGAACCATAGCCTCGGAAGAACCCACGCATAACGCATTAGAGGGAATGTTTAGATCCCCTCCAATACAGTTTCTGTGTGCTTTTCTCCTACCACCCCCTTCCTTTTGTGTTTTTTGTGCTTTATTATGCATTTGATGGTTACAAGATATACATGGGTTGATACAAAAATAATAATGCAAAAAGGTGCTTAAAGGTTATGGATCTCTTGAAGAACACAACAATGGAAACTTTGATGAATGTCACAGACTTTTCGATCATTGTTGTAAGTCAAACACTTCTTCGATTCCTCTGAATTTGGACTAGTGCCCAAGACGCAACAGGCATTTCCTCTCTGAATCGCAACACTGAGGCGCTGGAACAAGAAACTTTTGCTCTCTGGTCTTTTGTAGCGCTGATCAATTTTGTCCCCCAATTCCTTCAGGAACTTCAATGCACATTTTCCCCCCAGAAACGAACTTATATATATATATATATATATATATATATATTATATATATATATATAATATATATATATCTATATATATATATATATTTTATTAAGACATCTAGAGCCATTAGGGATAACACCAGTGTGCTAGGCTCCGTTTCGAAATGCTGTCTAGGACCTGTGATAGTGTTTTTGATGTCCTTTTCAGAGTTAGAGAACAAGAAGAAGCTCTTTTTAGAGTAAGAAAACAAGAACAAGAAGCCCTTTTCAGAGTTAGAGAACAAGAAGCCCTTTTCAGAGTAAGAGAACAAGAATAAGAAGCCCTTTTCAGAGTTAGAGAACAAGAAGCCCTTTTCAGAGTAAGAGAACAAGAATAAGAAGCCCTTTTCAGAGTTAGAGAACAAGAATAAGAAAGCCCTTTCAGAGTAGAGAACAATCAGAGCCCTTTTTCAGAGTAAGAGAACAAGAATAAGAAGCCCTTTTCAGAGTAACAAAGCGAGCAGAAGCATTGATCAGCGAGTAATAACATGATCAATATGACTACTCCCTGGAGAAGGGGGAGGACAACACACTCAAGATGGAGGTCATCAAAATAAGTATACTCACCCTTCCATGACTTTCTGGGCGTCTCCTTTAACTGGACTGTGGAGACTGGGTGAGTGGAGGCCGGATTTGTACTCCAAAGTTGACGTCTTGGGCATATCTAGAAAAGACAACATAAGAACATTAGAATTGAGGAACCACCAGAAGGCTTTTTGGCCCCATACAAGACAGCTTCTATTTATATCTTCCCGAATTCATTCGTATGTGTTTATGTACTCTTTGAGACAATTAAATGATCTCACGTTTATCGGGCTGGTGAGAAGGTTCGTTTACAAATCAACAACCTCCCTTTCTACTGGTTGATTTCCCTGGGGTAAATACTGGTTTTCAAACCAGTATTTACCCCAGGTAATGTGAGAGACAAAAAGAGGACAGACGAGTTGTTTTGGGATTATTTTTTCTGTGAATGCAGTAAATATGTGTGTGTGTAATTACTGTGTGTATGTATGTAAATATGTGTGTAAAATATGTGTAATGGCTCACTGACTCATAGACGATCAACCGGGAGGCCCGGTCAGAGACCGGGCCGTGGGGGCGTTGATCCCTGGAAGCTACACAAGGTAGCCTTGTACATGTGTGTATAATTTAAGAACACTTTAAGTTCAACTAGATGTAAGTAGATGATTGTTATATCTAAGGATTTCTTCGCTAAAAAAATTTTAAAATGAAATTTTAAAATTTTTAAAAATTTTTGTGAATATTAATGACGCCAATCATAGGATCAACTCTCCTTGATAACGGGAATTATACACAGTGTAGAGAAATTTAGAGTAAATAGGAATAAAATGTCCACCAGGTTGCAAAAAGGTATATATACATACATATTGCCGGGAGAGTAATTAACCTTTGAAGCCCAATAGTGAAAAATTCAAGCGATACAGAAAAGTGAACTATTTGAACTTGTGTTACGATATTTACATCTTTTATGTTTTTGTGAAGAAGACCCAACAAGCGAGACTGAAATTATAATCACAGACGTTTAACAAGGTTTGCTACACACACACACACACACACACACACATCCCAACCACCTGTCTGTTGATTGACGGTTGAGAGGCGGGACCAAACAGCTAAAGCTCAACCCCAGCTAGGTGAGTACAACTAGGTGAGTACACACACACACACACACACACACACACACACACACACACACACACACACACACACACACACACACACACACACACACACCCTCGTAGCGAGAGGGGCCTCGTAGCCTGGTGGATAGCGCGCAGGACTCGTAATTCTGTGGCGCGGGTTCGATTCCCGCACCAGGCAGAAACAAATGGGCAAAGTTTCTTTCACCCTGAATGCCCCTGTTACCTAGCAGTAAATAGGTACCTGGGAGTTAGTCAGCTGTCACGGGCTGCTTTCATGGTGTGTGTGTGTGTGTGTGTGTGTGTGTGTGTGTGTGTGTGTGTGTGTGTGTGTGTGTGTGTGTGTGTGTGTGTGTGTGTGTGTGTGTGTGTGGTGTGTGGGAAAAAAGTAATTAGTAAATAGTTGATTGACAGTTGAGAGGCGGGCCGAAAGAGCAAAGCTCAACCCCCCGCAAACACAACTAGGTGAATACAACTAGGTGAATACACACACACAATAGGTGAGTACACAGAGCCTGGGGGCCTGATAGCTGAGTGGATAGCGCTCGTAGTCCTAAGGGAACGGGTTCGAGGCGGAAATAAATGAGCAACGTTTCTTTCGCCCTGATGCACCTGTTCACCTAGCAGTAAATAGCTACCTGTGCGTTAGACAGCTGCTACGAACCTCTTCCTGGGGGATGCGTGTGTATTTACTATTTGTACCTGCAGAATCAACCCATTACCTCTTAGACTCAGCGTTTCTAATCAATCTATTTTCATCTATTTATCTATTACATATATTTCTGGCACACATCCCCATCAAGCAGCCCGTAGCAGCTGTCTAACTCCCAGGTACCTATTTACTGCTTGGTGAACAGGGGCATCAGGGTGAAATTAACTTTACCCATTTATTTCCGCCTCCGCCGGGAATCGAACGCGGGCCCTTAGGACTATGACCTCCGAGCGTTATCCACTCAGCCGCGAGGCCGCTTCCACCGGGAATCGAACCCGGGTTTTTAAGACTACGCTGTGTGTGTACTAACCTAGTTGTGTTTGCGGGGGGATTGAGCTCTGGCTCTTTGGGCCCAACTCTCAACTATCACAGTTCTGTGTGTGTGCGCGCGTGAGAAAATTATGTAGTGGACATAATAGAAGAAATACAGATTGATTAGAAAGGCGGGGTCCAAGAGCTTATACCTCGATTCTGCGGACACAAACAGTGAAAAACATGTATCCCTGGAACCACCAGAAGGTACAAGCACATGTACATTGAGGTACATGGACGTAATGCATGTTAGTTAGTTTAGTTCATTTATTATGCACCCCATACCCATCTTGTGGGCGGTAGTGGAAAGGGTTACAGGGGCACATAATGGGCTCAGGGACTGAACCCCACAATTCATTTAGCTATGCAAGTTGCACCTGGTTGCACATATTTCCCTAATTCTCCTCACCTGTTGCAGGCCCGCCTAGCACCCCTGCACACAGGTTTCCTGACTCAATGCTAATGTGACAGCCTCTTCATCAATAACTTGCCCCTTACACCTGTCATTTTAACGTATGAGGAATTAATAACATTACGATCGGTGTGAGCACCCCTACAGTGGAGTTATCATGCAGCTGGTATTCGAATATGTGTAGCTGGTGTTCGAATATGTGTATCTGGTGTTCGAATATGTGTTTAGCTGGTGTTCGAATATGTATAGCTTGTGTTCGAATTTGTGTTATCAGTTATTAGCATGAAATATAAATATATCCCTGTTACACGAGGTATGATGTATCAGACAATAAAAATAAGTGATTATAATTCATAATCATTAGCCCTTTGGGATTATCATTATCATATTTATCCCAAATCACCCTTCCATGTGACCCTTCCACCCTTCCCAACCTTCCCTTTCTCACCCTTCCATGTGTGGGAGAATCCCCTGCTCTCTTCTTCAATCACTTGTGCTAGTCAGGGTCCCAACTATCAGTGCTAATCAGGAATCCCAACCATCAGAACTAGTCAGGGATCCCAACCATCAGAGCTAGTCAGGGATCCCAACCATCAGAGCTAGTCAGTGATCCCAACCATCTGAGCTAGTCAGGGATCCCAACCAATCAGAGCTAGTCAGGGATCCCAACCAATCAGAGCTAGTCAGGGATCCCAACCATCAGAGCTAGTCAGGGATCCCAACCATCAGAGCTAGTCAGGGATCCCAACCATCAGAGCTAGTCAGTGATCCCAACCATCTGAGCTAGTCAGGGATCCCAACCAATCAGAGCTAGTCAGGGATCCCAACCAACAGGACTAGTCACTTCTCAACCAAACCGCAGCTACGCATGTCGCTGCGACAGTGCCGAGACACAAGAGGGCTCTCATTAAGAATGCGATGTGCCGTCTCAAGCAGAACTCAAAGGCGGGCAATTTAACTCAAGCCACAGCGTTTCTAAGAACCCCAGCTTGCCAAAGGCTCAGGCTGGTAAAGGAGGATTTGAATTAAATATGCCCTCCGTGAAAGGGGATAAAAGATTTGAGTCAATGACAAAAGCTGGCTTGGGCGGTTGAAAGGTCTTCACTGTGTACGGTCTACCTGGAGAGTCTTCTCTGTCTATGGGTATAAGTATCTATTTTGCTGAAATTGACACTTTACCGTCCAATTTAAGGGGTAGGCACTTCATGGTAGGAAACCGCTCATGAGAGAGGGGGGAGGGAAGTGAGAGAGTGAGACAAAGATTGATAGAGTACACGGTACTTCTCGGACAAAACTGGACGTGCATTCTGGAAACAGGAATTGAAGAGAGCACAGTAGAATGCTCCCCAACCCTCGCCAACCTTCGGCTTACACAACCGACTGCGAAAAATGTTGGGAAGCAGAATCAGGCTGTAGTGAAAAGCCTCATGGAAGTGGCCCGGAAAACCTGGAACAGTGAGCTTAAAGTTACTAATAATACTGCTGCTACTGTTGTTACCACTTCTGATGCTGCTGCTGCTAGAGATGAAGACAGCTAGACCCAGCCCAGTGAGACCCAGCCAGAGTGAGACCCAGCCAGTGGAGACCCAGCAGAGTATGAGTGAGACCCAGCCAGAGTGAGACCCAGCCAGAGTGAGACCCATCCAGAGTGAGACCCAGCCAGAGTGAGACCAGCTGAGTGAGACCAGCCAGAGTGAGACCCAGCCAGAGTGAGACCCAGCCAGAGTGAGACTGTATTCCTGAGATGAAGAACAAGCTACCACCACATCCCCCACGCATCACCACCATCTAAATACATCAACACCAGTCGTCAACAAACCACAACGCATTACATGTTGAGTGAGAAACAGTGTTGTGGAACACGAGGGTGATAAATCACTCCCAGGAACACGGAGTGTGACGGAACACACTGACCCGCTGGTATGAATGATTTATTTCTCATTTGACACCAAATCAAAACTTCCCTCGCGAAATGTCAGTCATTCTGAAAGGTTGTAGACTAACTATAACATTTGTAAATCACTTGTAAGTGACCTCAGGCAAGGCGCATGTTGACCTCAGGCAAGTACCAAACCATGTGGTATGACCTCGGTCAACAAGTGTAGCGTGTAACCTCTTGTAACGGTCAACAAGTGTAGCGTGACCTCTGCTGGCCTCAGGCTCCAGGCATCCGGGTTCAAGCTGAGTTGCCAAGACAGTTGACTGGCAACAGACCCCGTGAACCCGGGCTGTGCCTCCGTCAACAGATCACCACACATTCCTCGACCCCATTATCTAACCTCGAACTCCTTACCCAATTATGGTTTTCGAAAAAGTACACGACAAAATTTGGTTCATATTTTTTTTTTACCGTTCCATGAATGAATTTGCAAGTGGGGATAAAAATAGAAGATTAAAAATAAATCTTTGGATTTCGGGTGAAATTCAAAGGAGCATTGAATAGCGGCGTGTCAATAGTGGCTTATGAAGAGAGTGTGAACTATGAGAATATTGTAAACTAAGAAGCAACATTGTAAACCCGGGCAGGTCCTGCTCTGCATCACAATGTCCCTGTGCTCCCCCTTCCCCCTCTCCAAGTCCTGGAGGCGAAGGTGGTCTTCTAAACCGCTCTATCTTGTCAATCCTCCCACACCCAGCAAGCTTGTTGACGCCTCAAGACGACAATTAGACATTTAACGAAAAGTTTGAATATTTCAGTCAAGCTGCCATGCACAGCGCCCTTCGCCTTTCTTAAGCTCTCTCCCCCACCTGTCAAGTTGCCATGCACAGCGCCCTTCGCCTTTCTTAAGCTCTCTCCCCCACCTGTCAAGTTGCCATGCACAGCGCCCTTCGCCTTTCTTAAGCTCTCTCCCCCACCTGTCAAGTTGCCATGCACAGCGCCCCTCGCCTACCCTCCCTATCCCCCAACCCCCCCACCTACCAAGCTGACAGTCACAGCGCCCCCACCTACCCCCCCCCCCACCAAGCTGACAGTCACAGCGCCCCCCCCCCCCCTCCACGCACCAAAGGACAGGACCAAGCGCGACCCGCTCGTCAAGCTCGGCTCTCAGCCGTCAAGAGCGTGAGGACCCGTTAGCGGAGAAGAGATTTATGTCTGTGACGTGAGGAGAGGATGGGGGGGGGGAGGGAGTAGGGGGAAGGGAGGTAAGGGGTAAAAGGGAGACAAGGGGGTGAAAGGGAGAAGAAGGCAGAAAGGGCGACACTCACGTACTTGAGAACACACCGGAGGAAGATGCTGAGAAGTTAACCGGTGGACGCACAGAACTTGTCACTTACAGTGGCACCATTGTTACAGTGGCACCATTGTTACAGTGGCACCATTGTTACAGTGGCACCATTGTTACAGTGGCACCATTGTTACAGTGGCACCATTGTTACAGTGGCACCATTGTTAGTGGCACCATTGTTACAGTGGCACCATTGTTACAGTGGCACCATTGTTACAGTGGCACCATTGTTACAGTGGCACCATTGTTACAGTGGCACCATTGTTACAGTGGCACCATTGTTACAGTGGCACCATTGTTACAAGTTATTTTGCTGTTAAACTCAAGAGAGATGATTCGATGCCAGCATACTATGGCCTAAGAGGTGCCAGGTGGAACTATTACCTATTAACCAAAAAGGAAAATGATAGGGGAAAAGATACGTTCAGCTCTAAGCCCGGCTCATATTTTGCAGGCGATGAGTCACAATAACGTGGCTGAAGTATGTTGACCATTCTCAATCGACTTGAGAATGGTCCAGGACGGACCGAAACGTCGTCGTCCCTTCACCTTCTAGTGTGTGGTCTAGCACATGCTGTTCTAACTGATAGCATCATCAGAGCTCTCATGAGTTCACCTTAAGGTGACCTCGAGAGACCTTGACATACACCTCAATACACATCATACTTTCCAACATCTTCCACTCTGAACCTGACAGAGGACCCAGATACCTGGTTGATACCTGGTTGATACCTGTTGTACCTGGTTGATACCTGGTTGATACCTCCTGGTTGATACCTGGTTGATGGGGTTCTGGGAGTTCTTCTACTC
>NW_025561967.1:0-2500 GCF_020424385.1 Procambarus clarkii | reverse complement strand
AGGGAAGATGGAGGCAAAGATGGAGAGAAAAGCAGAGAAATGGCAACAAAAAATGAAAACAAAACGGGAGGAAAGATGAAAACAGATCGTGTGGAGGGAGAGAATGAAAGTACAGAGGT
This sequence comes from Procambarus clarkii, assembly GCF_020424385.1. Classification (NCBI taxonomy): domain Eukaryota; kingdom Metazoa; phylum Arthropoda; class Malacostraca; order Decapoda; family Cambaridae; genus Procambarus; species Procambarus clarkii. The sequence continues at coordinate 2,381 of NW_025561967.1, read as the reverse complement.
AGGGATGATAAAGATGGAGGAAGAGAGAGGGAGAGTGGATAAAGAAGGAAGGAGGAAGAGAGTCGTGGGTAATATGAAGATACGGTCCGGGTTAATAGAGAGAGTACCCCACATTCGCGCCGTTTATTACACCCATAAATGCTACTAAACCGGTGACCAAAGAACCCCCCATCTCGGCTCTTACCTTCCAGCGGCTCGGGCGACTAATGTCCACCTCTAACGCAAACTAACAACGCTAAGAACACCCCGATAACGGCACACAGCAAGTAACGCCCATCAAGACTGTGAAGCACCAGGAAAAAGCACCAGTACCCCTAGGGTGCATCTAATCACTAAATATCATTAACATCCTAGCACTAAAGCAGGAAATAGCATGACAAAACAGGACAAAAGGACAATAATATTCATAGCAATCTTGAAAACTAAGCCTTTTCCCCGTGACACTCAATCATCACACTCAATGATTGAGTGCAATAATCAATGTCACGCAGTCAAGGCAAAATTGTCCATCTTTCGCATAGAACCGAAAAAACAAACTCAAAAACATTTCTCGGTTATTCCACGACAGAATAGGAAGAACCCGGAGAGACAGATAAATATGGCGGAAGAGGAATAAGTAAGAAAATATGGAGGTGATGGAGTGGGCGATCACACACACGAGTCCAGAAGGGAAGGCGATATGGTATCTCTAATATGGGAGGAAGTGGGTTTGGTCTGATATATGGGCATTGGGGGGAGAAATAGTGGGTGGTGTGGGGGGTAGGGATGTGGGAGATGGGTGTGGACATCAGGGAATGTTGGTGAGTTGTGGGTGTGGGTGAATTGTGGGTGTGGGTGAGGTGTGGTTGTCGGTGGGTGGTGTTTGGGAATGTGGGAGATGGGTGGGAATTTTTTTGCGTGTGTGAAAAGTTATGCTATGGGAGAGAGTGTTGACGTGGGTGTGTCTGTGTCGTGGGTGGGTGTGAATCTGTGAGGGGAGGGGGTAATGTAGATATGGGGGTGGGTGAGTGGGGGTGGGTGAGTGGGGTGGGTGAGTGGGGGTTGGTGGGGGGGGGGGGGTTGGTGGGTGGAAAAAGGTCCCACTCCAACAAAAATTACGAATAACACAACGCAAAAACACGTCATCACAGCAACGCAAATCCAGATTTGTGGAGGAAACGACTACTACCACCACTACCACCACCACCAGCAGTTCCACCACCACCCCAGTCGCTACCACTACCCTCCCCTCCCCAACCACTAACCCTGCTCACCACCAACACCGCGGCTTCCAACCACCACTACAGCTACCAGTACCTCTACCAAACACCTCGCAATAACACTGCCAATACATACCTTTCACAATCATTGCCGGAAAACAATTGTGCAATATCCCAGAGATGCACCAATATCAATACGGTGTTAAAATAAGTTAGTATCCCACACCCCACTAAGTCCCCAAGATTACCCAGTCCCATTAACACCTAGACTTAAATAGAACATGAGACGGTTCGTCAAAACTTGATTTCCGATGGTGAAAACTGGTTATATATATATGGTTAGGTTATGATATATTAGCATAAAGTTAGGCTGAGTTAGATCAGACTATGTTAGGGTGGATTGGGTTGAGATTAGATGCAAAATCTCTTGGCGAATCGTCTTGGTACGAGTGACGTGTATGCTACGAGACGTGCAGATGAGGGGGGCATTCAGGGACTTACCCGAAGGAATGTAGACGTTGCCAGAGGGCGTCCTCACTAGGCAGGAGGGCTCGAACTCCTCGGGGTGTCCCTGAGAGCCCTGGTACTGGACCGGGGCGCCCTGGTGGTACTGGATGGGCACGGCTTGGTACTGGGCGGAGGTGCCGTGCTGGGGGCCAGAGTTATGTACACGACCGTTCAGACGCGACATGTCGTTGCGACCTCCGCCCGTCCCGTCCGCGGAGCTCAGCAGCCCGCCTGAAAACACAGAAAACGAGGCGTTACCTCAGCGAGTCCATGGGAAACTTCTCTAAAACACAGAAAACGAGGCGTTTCCTCAGCGAGTCCATGGGAAACTTCTCTAAAACACAGAAAACGAGGCGTTTCCTCAGCGAGTCTATGGGAAACTTCTCTAAAACACAGAAAACGAGGCGTTACCTCAGCGAGTCCATGGGGAACTTCTCTAAAACACAGAAAACGAGGCGTTACCTCAGCGAGTCCATGGGGAACTTCTCTAAAACACAGAAAACGAGGCGTTACCTCAGCGAGTCCATGGGAAACTTCTCTCAATGTTCAACTCGACGCAAATCAAACATTCATCACACTAACTGAGTCTCAGACCGAGCTGCTGGAATAGCGGGAGCCCACCAAGGTCTGAGCTGAAAATAGAATCGGCGCGTTGCCTCGGTAAAGCTATGTAAA